>CM055974.1:38630000-38825000 GCA_029531755.1 Holothuria leucospilota | reverse complement strand
AATTTAACCTGCACGGATTCGAGGTTTTACTGAGTATAGTAATACGCCACCTTTGTTTTGGTTTGCCCTATGTTGTCTTTTGTATTCTTGCTCGTAAAGACCTCCCATACATTCTCCAGACAAACATTCTTCACATCTCCCGGTTGAGCTTTGAAAATTTCTAATATCCTGTTGCTGCTAAGCCAAGCATAAAGACATGTTACAGAACACTTTTCGTTACCAGATAATAGCAGGGAGTTGCTATTTGACAAATAGCAACTCCCTGATAATAGATAAGGGCTCGTGCTTACAGTAATAACAATCTCTTTAAAATGTTTAATCTTTTTTAATCTAGCAATTTCTTTTTATCATAGGAATTACTGGCTGTACATTTCCATATGGTATACTCATGTTTTACACTCATGATGGGGGTGGGTGACGTTGTGGGTAGTATCGTCTGTCGTCTGCTGTGTTAGTATGGGTTATTGTGGTGTATCTCATGTAATTTGGTTCATTGTCTGTATAACGTAATCATTTCATTGTATGTATTATAAATATTTTCCTAAGGAGTGCTATCCAGTATCCATCAGTCTCAGTGTGCTTCTAAGGTTTTTTAATGTAGAATATAGCTTTTTCTAATAATTTCACAATACTTGGGGGCTGAGCTGTTACGTTAATGCAAAGTTTCTTCCTGTTTTACATAAAAGGTACAGTTGAGACTGGAAATAATTTTGTATTAAGAGCTAAAACACGCTCACATTACTTGAGGTAGCAGGATGACCGATTCAGTACCACAAAGTCATCATTTCGTGAATGTCGACAAACAGTAAGGGACACAGATTTAAAAGCCAAATTTTTCTTTCAAAGTTTCCAAACAGTACAGGAATGCAAAGCTTGATCACAAACCCCAAATACAGTAGGTGCTGTGCAGGTGATTATTTGCCACAGTTCACTCTTCACGGCAGCAGCTACTCAAGTAACTAACCTTTTACGAAAAACAGCACTTAAAGAAAGCGGGTGTGAGCAGGGAAATGCCACTCCCTGATGTGAGTATAATCCCGGCATGTGAGATACATGATCCTCCCCTTTTTTTAACCAAGGAGATGGCCTACACAAACAACCCCAGATTTTCTACAATGTTACAAAATTATATTCTTTGTTTTATAATTATTGTTATCAAATTGATAACTTTTGAATAGTGTGAAACACAGTAAACAATTAATTAATTTAAGTGACTTAAATAATGCTATTTTTCGGCGCGTTTCGCGAGCATCCATTGTGCATTTTTTGTCTGATTATTAAAACCAGCCAATCTGTATGTACGAGATACATGATCAGTATATGTCATACGTATAAATCTGTGATTATTACATGTCAGCGTGAGCCAGATTAGTTTTTGCAAAAAGCCCTTCGCAACTCCCACCACAACCGATTCTCTCGAACCACAAGCGGTAACCTATCTGCCAGCAAAAACCGGTGACCGTTTTGACTGGAAAGAATAGCTCAAATTACCCACTTCTGAAAGGGCAAAGTGAATGGAAGAAGAAAGGGCATTTTAATGTAATTTGGAAAACCTTTGTAATGCCGGATGGAGCACAACACTCTGCACCGTCTCTAAAATGCAATTTTTCGCGCGCGCTTCGCGTGGACCCATCATAGACAGTTGCGCCATTGCCAATTCATTTTAGACACCTTGAGTGAGTAGTAATATCTCTTCAATACAACTCCTGTACCAACATACGCTCTCCCACCCAAAATCCCAATGCACCATCAAATTCACCGGCCATCGGTTCCAATGCAATTACTAATAAAAATAACAGTCAAATTCTAATTTCTAGGTCGTCTGGGTAGATCGAATGCAATGCCATTTTCAGATGGTGAAATGATTCACACCAGTTCACCGCGTTTCCCTGGTGGCTTCAGAAACGTTGGGTCATTTCAACTTGACACCTTCCCTATAATAAAATTCTGTAGCTAAGCCTTATAAAAATAAATTCCATGCGTCGTCTCTGAGCGTCCCGTATTCGATCCCAATCGGTATAGTGTTCATCGGAAAACAAAACTATTTGCCCCCAGAACAGTGATATTATATAGGCCTATACCACCGACCATCAGATCTTTGAATCAAGTTGACTGGCTTTACGCACCGCTTAGGCTAGCGAGAGATATGGTAAATTATCGTATTTGTGGTCTGTTTGGTAAGTATCCACGTTCTTTTGGAACAACTTAAAAACTATAATGCTCCGAATTTTTTAAATACCCCAGGGCCTCCGGGGGCTTTCCCCCTTGGCCTCTAATAGGAAGTTGCCTCTCGAGCCCACTATCATAAGAAAATGGTCCAATTATTATCTCTGTAGTCTTACTTAGCGCTCATCCAAATGTCCCATAGAAGTAGTTAAAATGCTTCACACTTATGCTAACAATTTTGAAAATACCCCACGGCCCCGGCACCCATGGTCTGTAGGGGGAGCGCTACGCGCTCACGCGGCGGCGCCGTTGGCTAGCCCTATCAAAGATATTATAAGCATAGATTCCAAACTCCTATACCTACACTGTTACGCTCAGTGACTCCCCATGGAGACGCATATATCGGGGCGGAAGTGTAAATTTGACATGCGCGCCGTTCTGTTCCGCGATCTGCGTACAAAAATAAGAACGCGTCACAGAAAATTTAATTGTTAACAGAGGTTAGCGTGCGTGCACTTTTACAACGCGTTCTATACGCGCAGAATACATTTCTCTGTGTATTATCCGGAATACTTGACTCACTGTTCTGCCCACTCTGGAAACAAATGCGCTAGTTGCTTTCCCGTTGTGAGCGCGTAAGTAATCGAACGCGCATATAAAAGTGCGTCACTTGAAGATACCATAGAAACTGACCAATGAATATCGATGAACTTGCAAAACCAGTCATTGTGCGTTCATGTTCAAGTTTAAATACGTGGAATGTCGCGTTGAAGAAATAAGTTATTCATGTTCAAGTGGAATTTATTGAGGCGTAGTACTTCTTCAGTCAACAACATTCCGAAATAACAAGTCTTAACTCTTGTAAGACATTCATTTGCCTCTTTGTTTTTAAAACGACTGAGCAGTGATCAGCACCTCCGCCCCGATATATTGGCCTCCATGAGGAGTCAACGCGCCATTTTAAGTTTGGAATCTATGCTTGTAATATCTTTGAGCCCTATCAAATATATTATAAGCATATAGATTCAGAACTTAAAATAGCGCGTTACTCCCCATGGAGCCCAAATTGTCGGGACGGAAGTGCTGATCACTGTTCAGTCGTCTTGGAAACATACATGGAAATGAATGTATAACAAAGGTATTAATACTTGTTATTTCGAAACATTGTAAATGTAAGAAGTATCACTCCTCAATACTAACTTCTACTTACAAGAAGTTTATTTCTTCCTGACGGCATTACAAATAAGTACACTTGAACATGAACGCACAATGGCTGGTTTAAAGTTCATAGGCTTATTCTCCTATATTCATTGGTCAGTTTCTATGGTATCTTTAAGTAACGCACTTTTATATGCGCGTTTAATTTATTACGCGCTCACGACGGGAAATCAACTAGCGCGTTTGTTTCCAGAGTGCGTAGAAGTGTGCGTCTAGCATTTCGGATAATACACAGAGAAATGTATTCTGCGCGTATAAAACGCGTTGTAAAAGTGCACGCACGCTAATTTCTTTTAACAACCGAATTTTCTGTAACGTGTTCTTACTTTTGTACGCAGATCGCCGATTAGAACGGCGCAGGTCAAATTAACATTTCTGCCCCGATATTTGGGTCTCCATGAGGAGTTAATTTCCGTAACAGTGTAGGTACAGGAGTTTGAAATCTATGCATATAATATTTTTGAACCATATCTCCCCGCAGATTTCAGAATAAATCTTCACGAATGTGTGAGAGTGATTGTCTTACGAATCTATTGAAGCTACAAATATGAAGAGAACAGTCACAGAGTACGGCCTGTCACTTTTCAAATAAACATTATCTGTGAGATTAACGTTGATGATCCAAAAATGCTATATGCAAAACTCAACACGATGCTACTGAGTTCTTTTACAAACACTCTTGGCAAACAGTAGGTGTTGATTTCATGACCTAAATATGCCCAATATATTTGAATATAACGAGTTAGCAAATGTTTGAATCCTTGCACAGCTCTCAGTTTGATGGAAACGTGCGAACGACAGAGGTTTGGAAATTTTACGAGGTGGGCACTTGTCTCGAAAAGATTAGTACTCTTGACATAATGCTGTATAAATGACATTAGCAATACCTTTACTAGGGGAAAGGATGAATTTTACCCTTTAGAGCATTCTTAGTGGAGTCTCATTTACCTGATTTATTTTAAGAAGGTATAGGCAGAAGTTACCTCAATTAAATATTGCTGTGAAATATCTTATTCTGCCCCTTAGTATCCAGAGTCCACTACACCAAGGTGAAACAAACCTTAAGTGAACAGCCACGACCATAAACCTCTCAGCGATTCACATTCACGCCTGTCATACGTGACTCTGCTAAAGAATGGTCGAAAAGAACAAATAGTGCACATGATCTTAGACAGTTTGCCAAAAGTCTGAGACCCGATACGTTTCCCACCGAAAGAAATCTAGATAAATAGATTGAAAATGTCAGTTGAACCCAGCATGGGCGGATATCCCGGGGGGACAGGGGGGACATGTCCCCCTAATAGTTGAGAAATCGCCCATTGACTTTTATTTTTCACACAGAAAATTACTGGACAATCTGGTCATGTTCGACCCCCCCCCCCCATATTGAGAACAGATCGCCGCTCTTGGAACTCAGCAAATCCTCTCATTTTCTTTGCAAGTTTTCGTATGATACAGTTTTAGATGGTTAGACGAATGCTAGAAAATATTTTTTTGTCGTGGCTAAGGTAGAAGTTAAAGGCAGGCCCTTAGCCACAATTTTCAGTCAAAGGAGTGTGTAATCACAAAATAAGCGGGCACAAGAAACTACTCTAAAGTCTACGAAAAAGTTTGCGAATCCCCTTAAGCCGTAAAGCTTCTTTCACTCAGTCTGCGGTACGATACGACGCGATATGAAACGACACGATGAAACTGTCGCCATCCCTTCCATACTACAGGCGACTTTTCTTCATCTCTCGTAGATATTCCAATGACCGACTATTCATGTGATCTAACACAAGAGTAATTCTGTCTCACAAATAGTCACACAAAATATCGCTCAGCGACAAGTGGGTGAAAGTTGTAATTATTTCAACTCAATTTTATGGCGTCGTATCACAACTTATCGCTTAAAGTGTAAAAGGGTCCTACCAGTTACATTGTTTTCAACTTTTTATCGTATATTATTGCGTCGTGTCGCGTAGGGTCGCACTCAATGTGGAAGGGCGTTAAGTCTGATCGTGTTCATTGTTCAAACTTCGATAGGTTAGTTAGTTAGATGGGGTTTAACGACACACCAACACAATAGGTCGATAGGCCAAGGCTAACATCTACTACAAAAAAGAAAAAAGAAAAAAAAAACTTGTGTATGTGCGTTTAAGGCTACATAGGTCAAAGATTAGGGGTCAAACAAAACATTTAAGCCATTTTCTGCTTGCCAGTATAAGTTGCAAAATTTCTTTGAATCAGAAGACATGCAGAGATTTGCAACTCCATAAATGTATCTTACAGTCCTAGTTTTGTTTGTCTTGTAGCCTGTGATCTTCGAGTCTTCTGACAACAAAATGTTAGATATTGACGAATTTTAAGGATAATATAGCCATAGAATAACATTTTCCCTGATTAACTTCCACGTTTGTAGAAGCCCAATTTCTCCCCTATGAAAGGAGTATGTCCATAACGACTGTGTTATCCGCCTTTTCACACTTACCGTATATATCTGTATATATATACATACATATATATATATATATATATATATATATATATATATATTATATAATATATATATATATATATATATATATATATTTATATATATATATATATATATATATATATATATATATATATAGGTCGAAGAGTACGGTAATTGGTTAATACATTCGATCTTGAATTGAAACCAATCCTAGATAGAGCGTAGCCTTTATCAAAGAAGGAAAGGTTGAAAGAAAAGCACCAGAGAGGAAAACCAAGCAGCACTGGAACTTGAACTCGTGCGGTCAACGGCTTTCGCGGCCGTGCCTAGAACCACCAGCCAATGCAGCTTCTGATTTCCAGACGAGACAACAGACTTCTTATACCAGCGAGCTCAGTTTCTCTCTCCTTGTTACCATGGTAATCCCTGAAGCGGGAATGAATATTCAATAAGTCGTGATTGGTAGATCGAAGTTAGAATGTGTAGGTCGAAGAGTAATTGGTTAATACATTCGATCTTGAATTGAAACCAATCCTAGATAGAGCGTAGCCTTTATCAAAGAAGGAAAGGTTGAAAGAAAAGCACCAGAGAGGAAAACTAAGCAGCACTGGAACTTGAACTCGTGCGGTTAACGGCTTTCGCGGCCGTGCCTAGAACCACCAGCCAATGCAGCTTCTGATTTCCAGACGAGACAACAGACTTCTTATACCAGCGAGCTCAGTTTCTCTCTCCTTGTTACCATGGTAATCCCTGAAGCGGGAATGAATATTCAATAAGTCGTGATTGGTAGATCGAAGTTAGAATGTGTAGGTCGAAGAGTAATTGGTTAATACATTTGATCTTGAATTGAAACCAATCCTAGATAGAGCGTAGCCCTTATCAAAGAAGGAAAGGTTAAAAGAAAAGCACCAGAGAGGAAAACTAAGCAGCACATATATATATATATATATATATATATATATTATATATATATATATATATATATATATATATATAGATTTATATATATAACGCTAATCCCCACCTTAAGGGGAAATTGTTATATCTGCTTGTACATAGGGCGAAAAAAAGATAATAAAATACATAAGAAAAAAATTCGCCCTAACGTCTAAACATATAATTAACGTTATTTTAATGGCCAGCCATCCGTTCGTGTTAACAGCTAGGTGTCCGTAAATTTGACAACTTTGAAGTAATAGCATCTCGTTTGTAAATCTAAGAGGGCGCCTTGTAAGTTTACGTATTCCTATAGGAAAAGTGTGTGGAACGTTAAGGCGAAATTATATTTCACCCGAAATTTTTTCCCCTTAAGGTCGACTTTTCAACAACAACTTCCCCTAAGTGCCGAATTAGAGATATATATATATATATATATATATATATATATATATATATATATATATATATATATATATATAAAGGATTCACAGACCACACCTAAAATATTAAATATTAATATAATCGAAAGAAAATATGGTGGCAGTCAACCATAGGCAAATAGTTGGAAAAAACAGCACTCAGTAGGAAGCTTTCGGTTCTTTAATCAACCTTCCTCAGCCTTAAAATGAATCAAATGTACAACTCCTCAAAGAGGAGCAAAAGGAAAAGAGACATCAGAAGGTTAAATTTTCAAAAATACGAAGTAAATCGGCGGAACACTAGATGATCTATGTATATATATATATATATATATATATATATATATATATATATATATATATATATATATATATATATATATATAACTTGAAAAATAATTGCGACTCGGCTTTCTCCACTTTTTCACTCAACCATAGGCCCAATTAATAAGGGCCAGTTGATACGTTAGTAAACCGTACGAAGGACGCGGGTCATTCGCCCAGCTGTCATCTCAATGCGTCCAACATACTGACATAGATGAAGGAATGGCCATATTTTTAAAACGTCCATACAGCGACTTTTGAAACAAGTTTCGTGTCTCGTCTCGGTTTGCTGCGTACGGCGTGAGTGAACGTCCCATGGTGACAATAGACCAGCTAAATATTCCAACTGGTTGTTAAGCTATGCATTGGAATGAACAAGATAAATCGCATGCTCGCCTCGCCTGAGTGGACTTCTGAATGCGAAAGCAATTTTACTTATCTCATATTAACATTAGTAACACTTTAACCGATGATAATACCGAAAGGGTATACTCAGGAACTTGTTATGTTAGTCACACATTTGACGAGGCGACCTATGATAAGCCGCCTTTAATCTAACACTGAATAAACTTACATAAGCACGTATATATTTGGGAACACGAATCCTTAATGAAACAAATGAAATCGTTCCGCTCCTCGTCTTGTCAAAGCAAAGAGTGTTATGATGTACAAACTTTTAGAGGGTTTCTCATTTCATTGTTCCATTGCTTCCTTTAAAGGTCCACTCTCATTGTAACTAGGTTTCTTTTCTGTATTCATCGCTTAGCCCGTACCAAGGAATTTACATAAGGGCCGGGGAGGGGAGGGGGTTCCGAAATTTATACCATGGATCATATTACAAGAGGGGAGAACTCTCCTAGCGCGTTCAGAAACTCATTTTGTGGACTGTATAAGTTTGGAATGCAGAGATTCCATGGAAACGGTACATTTCCCACATTTTGGTAGAATCCGTTGATGGTGACGAGGAGGAGTGGAGACCCTGCACAAACCCTAAACTCTTATTGATAAGGACCCGTGAACACAGACAGGTATTTAAACTCACGTGACCTTCCCTTCTGCAGAAATTGTCTCACGGAAGATCACTAAGCCGACTGTCTGCTATAGGAGGTTCACTATAAACCGAACATCTCCAAATTGGTGCACTGGGTTAGGATTTATTTTTAAGTCATACTTTAGCACACTAGCAGATTTTCGGACCATGGGTACCAATCGAATGTGTAAAGGGGAAAGGCCCTACTTTAAGAAGAATGAGTACAAAATCCACACAAACTTCTACGGGTTTTGCATATAACGTCATTAACGTCAAGCTATTGTGCTTCCGACCAGCGGACCTTCGGCCTAGTGCAGTGATTGTTCACAACCTTTTTCAGCTCATTGCCCCCTTTCACAGAATGGGGCTGGGTAAACGCTCCGATCTATAGCAGGCGCGGATCCAAGGGGGGGGGCTTTCCCGGCCTCAGCCCCCCCCCTTTTTCGGCACATCAGCAATAACAAGTACGCAAAAATTAGCATAATGGTAATGTAGGAGAATGTTCAAGGGGGCTTTCAGCCCCCCCCCCCTTTCGAAATGTCTGGATCCGCGCCTGTATAGCATAGTATTTCTTTGAAGGAAAGGACAGTGATAAACCACATGTTGAAAGGTTAGGCCTACACAATGCCTACATTGTTTTTAAGTAAACAACGGTGAGGTATTTAAAAAAGCATACTTGCTTTTGTGATGACAAATCACAAATTGGGGTCAGGGACGGTGAAACTCTTGGAATTTTACACATGCCAGTGGCCCCACCGAAGTGTGAAACGTCCTCCCAAGGGGCTCAGGGGAAACGCCTCAAGGAGACTGGGCGCGAAGTACCTCGAAAGCTCTTATTACGAAACTGTCGACACAACAATGAGGCATCGTAAGTCAAAATTTTGACTATCTTCCTATTACCTAATGACCTTTAATACGCTCTAAAACGATTAAAGAAATCACCCTTAGACCATTTTGTATTTCAGTAGTTACTAACGGAAGTTCCCTGTGATGCTGCAAGGGGCTTCTTTTCCTGTGGGTGGGAGGAAGAAGAAGGGTAGGGGTCGCATGGGGCTTGAAAAGATTTATCAGTCCCGTTCAAGCTGTCTTATAGGTAAAAATAATCAGAAAGACGAAATTGACTAACCAAATGCTGCATTTGTGAAAACATTTCAACTTCTTACTTCATAGTGCATTGCAAAAGTTATCTATTATGTTGCAGTTATCTGGAATTGTCACTTCTGCCAGTATGTCATTTTATGGACAGCCAGGAAAAAAACTACATTCAAGGAACAAGTGGCGGGACAATTTTTAGCCAAGGCCCCATCGCTCACCCCCGTCACTGCTACTGATGAGAACATGAGGGTTCTCGCCAAGACAGTGTTGAAATTAAACACTGTTTGAAGCGATTTCCTGGTGTCTAGCATTACAGATAATTCACAAACTTCGTAGTGCACCTGTGAAGGGAATGCCAGACCATATACAACGTCATTTATCTCTTTTTTGGGCGAACCATGAGTTTGAGAGCTCAGCTGGAGAAAACCTTTTGGAATCTTCCAAGGCCCAGATTTAAATGAAGTATATCATTTTTCAACCCCCTCCGCAGCCCCTTAGCGCTTATCCCCCCCCCCCCCGAGTGGCGCAAACGCCCTTTTTAGACCTGATCATCCACGGGGACGTAATATTAATTCAAAGGTAACCTTCAGATTGAGCGCAGCGTGCTTTATTATGATGCGGTCAAAGAGGAAGGAAGATTCTTACTACGAGCTTAATATGTTGTACAGAGGAGGGCGACACTCTCTTTAACGTAACCAATTTACAAGGAAATGATCACATGTTAATCTTCATCGAGTGTTTGTATCGCTCTATGCATGGCATGCACTGTTGGCATAGTATGCTAGCTACAGACGACTGATTATAAAAAGAACACCAGACAGAGCCAAAAGAACGTGGCAGGTTCTTATAAGGGCTAACAGCATCTGTATGCAGGCTGTATTCTTTATCACGTTATGATATTGTGGAGGTGTGGGGGGAGGAAATCATTTCAAAGTCCCCAACAAATAGGTGACCGCCTGCGGTTGTCTTATAACAGTACGGACCGCATATTCAGTGTGTTTCTTTCAAAGGCTTGTTTGTATTTTTTGTTTTTCTGTGGTATTTGGTCTTCTATTTCAATCTGAAGCGCATAGTTTTGGATATGTGTGAAATTTATGCTTTTATGTGTTTTCCCTCGGCTACAGCACTGTAGAGTGAAAGTTTGCCCTAAGACAGACACATTCACCGACAACACTAAGGTACTTATCAAAAAAAAAAAAAAAAAAAAAAGCAGCTGCCACTCAGCCCTTTGATTACGCACCCTGGTGCCTCTGCTGTTGTTCACGTTGCTTTTCACGTAAAATACCAATTGTTCCATTTGATTCAGATTGTAAAAATTCATGAATTAGATGAGTCTTCATTATCATCTCAATCAAAACAACGCAGATGAAGCAAGAATATCACCAATTCGCCCACTTAGAATTATGAAGTTAACTTTGCAGCTCCTTCTTAGAATTCAAAACTTCAAACTGTCAAAATGTGGATGGGAATGTCAGAAAACATGTATGATTAATCGAAGCCTACAGCTTCAATTATAGGGATTGTTTTGCCGACGAACGTAGCGGGTAGGACGAATAAATTCAGATTGAAAGTGACAAAACTGGCCCAGTACACTGGTGCAATGCATGTGTACAATCGTCGACAGATACGCAGTTAAGTGAACTACATGTCCCTCCGTTACATACAAAATTTCCGAAGCTCCCAGCAGTCAATAATTCAGTATGATGAAGATAATTTCAAGCAGTTACGCAGATGGTCATGTTATTTACGCTACAGTAAGAAAGTAAACAATCAGTTAGAGTCATCACATCCATCCTTCCGAAATTTAGGACGAGTCAACCAACAAGTACTGAAGGATGAGCCCCGCCCCCGAATTTCGGGCAAAACCTATTTCTTGGTCAGACGTGTAGAAAAACGTGAGCAAGTTCTCAAGAACTAAGGCGTACGGGTTTTCTCTGGATAACACGACCTAGCCCCCAGAAAATAATATCCGTATGAATGTGGACTTAACTACCAAGCTGGATAACGTTCCTAGCTGCGAGTCTGCCACGAGCAAGGAATTCTTAATGGGGTGAGGTGTGTGTATGGAAGAACATTTGAAATGAAGAAGTTACGTGCGGTAGTAAAAGGTGTTGGGCAGACTTTTCAGAAATACCATCTTATCAGTACGACTATAAAGTCGAGCTGTATGAGAGGTGTTTTTACGTAGTGTGTTAGTCGTTATTTCCCACGGCAACCATCACTTAATAACAGAGCTACAAGTCCCTCAACATAACGCCAAGGCTGCGATTCATAAACTTACCTTCTAATACGAAATCTCTAAAAAAATCAGTTGCTTTAGCTAGTTATAAAATGTACCGTGACCAGTAATGGATGTTACATAAGATTAATTTGAGAAAGGCCTTCAGACACATAGCCATGATTGTCTTGATATGAACAATAACGACAACGACGACAGCAACAAAGAGTGCTTCATTGATTTATACTCACATTCATAGTTATATTTCGAGGTTTTGAAAATTAACTATACTGAGAAATGGAAGAGGATATCTTCTGTTCTTAAGATCTCTGCAGCTGTGACAAATCGAAAGGTTGGGAAGAAACGACTTGTTACACATTTGCCATCGGAAAGATAGATCGAAGGAATTCTTTTGTCTTCTTTAATATAAAGAACTGATTCCAAAACCAGTTACATCATCTTCGCGCATGGTCAGTTGGATGCTGTACTCCGCCAAATGCTATTTTGAAAAGCGGAAAGACATGATGGTGTAAAGTGCCTCAGTACCTTCGGTTTAAGTTAGGTTAGGTTAAGTTTAAGTTAAGTACTTCAATTCATTGACTTCCACAACATATCACAAATTGAGCACAGCGTTTGAGCATCATAATGCACACTGCGCTTCAAAAATTTTAAGGAATGTGTGTGGGTTTACATTTACGATGCAGAAATTCTCTGGAATTGGTAGCGCAATATCTTGAGAGAGACTTACTCATTACCACCTTTCAGTAGTGTGGAAGTGCGAAACGCTTGCTCTACCCATCCGCCGGATGTTGTTAAGGAACCTTTTCAGGTCAAGTTTTATGATAAGGCTTAAGTTCCAGCAGTTGAGGGGAAGGGAGGAGTAGAAACACGCGCACACGCTCAAACGCGCACACAAGCACACAAGCGATAAAACATACCCATTTAAATGTTACGAGTTAAAATCTCTTCTCCTCTTGCAAACTTAAAGTACAACATTACAAATGTACAGATGAGTATGAATAGCCATTAATTGATCTTTTCTCCTTCAGAAATTAAAGCTCGATATCAGGAAGTCTACAGAATGATTACAAATGAATAGGTCAACAGGTAGCATCCTCATTGTCCTGAATCCAATCTGCATTTGGGACACTTTAACTTTGAGACTAGCACACCGTGATCTAAATTGCCGAGCCACCGGAACTCTTGCTCTTCACTTCAGTAGAACACTCAGTAGGTTGATGTTTCAGAGTGCCTAAACGTCCTGTACCTCTACTCAAGATGTCTGATACCCTCAGCAGACTGGCCCTTCAGAGCGCTGGAGCCCTCTAGCAGGCTGGCAGCTCAGAGCACTGAATTCTTCAGCAAGGTGACACCTCAGGGCACTGAGACATCAAGTACACTTCAGAGCACTTTAACAAACAGTAAGCTGACCCTTTGAGCGCTGAGACCTTCAGTGGACTGATACCAAGATGCTTACCACGAACACTGAATGCCTTAAGCTAAGTTGTTATTTTTTTCTTCCATGGATGACCTAGGCGAGCCTTAAGTAATCAGTCCCTTGATCAAATTATGACGTGTTATTCAGGGACGAGTGACAGAGGTAGGGCAAGGGAAGGGGACCGGCTTGAAGGTTTCTCGGGCTTCAAGTTCAGCAATTACGGAACTTGACTGTACAAAGATGTAGCCTAGGCGTAACTTTCATGTTAAGTGCAAAGGGCGCTTATTTCGTTAAATAAAGCCTAAACGAACGATCCCTGTCTTCTCGTAGTTGCACCAAAAAGACTTCACCATCCTCCTAGTCTTTCATGTAACTCTTCCATCTCTTTGTAATGTTTTTCGCCGATTTCGTTCCTCTTCTTCACTCTCGCACCACTCTGTTCCACTTCCATCTTTGTCCTATCAAATAGCAACTCCCTGGTCCTGCTGCAACTCACGAGTGCAGTGCACAGCACGAACGCACGTCTTCTCCAAGGTGGACAGAGGAAGCGCGGGAGGTTTTCCATTATTGTAACTTCTTGAAGTGACGGGGCGCCACCTCTAGGACCAGGAAATCGTCTTTAAGGTAGCGGACCACGAATTCAAGCTTTTGCTACGCCGAAAAATATTCTCTGACAAATTTAATGCCTTAAAAATTTTGGGGAGCCCTTTTTGATAGTTTTTCTTACTAAATTGGACCACTTTCTGATTTGGTTGTTTTAGAAAACAAGTTAGAATACAGGCTATGCAAAATTAAAGGCAATTTGAACAACTTTAGAGCCATTTTTCTCTTATTAGGCCTACTCCATTTTGTGAATTTTCGTCGCTGAGTAGTGATCAGGCCGGAAACATGCTCCTATTTTTCAAGCCCTTCTCGCTCAAACTCTTAATGGTAATAGTATAAATATTTGAAAGACTGAAAGTGCCATAAGAGAATACATTGGGGCGGCATGTCCAGATTGAGAACTTTTACAAGGATCTAGGGGACGGAAAACTGACCTGATTTAGTGTGTAAATCAATGGGGCAATCATTAGCGGTGCGCTACCATAAACAAGCCGAATGAGAACAATCAGTTTGGGATAAACTGAGTAGTACAGATGTTGAAGCTTACGAAGGATAAGAAGAAAACAAGAGAAACTTCGCAGCTTAACTTCGTTCGGTACAATGATTTAGGCAAAGCGAAATGCCATATACCCTTCGTGCTTCGTGAGGCCGCGGACTCACGAAAGCAACTTCGATCTGAAAGCGAGCACTCACCTTACCGATCGAGCCCTGATCCGAATTCACGTGTAATGGTGGAGTATTAGATCATGGAAGTACTACCTCCTAAGTAGAACTTTCATAGTACTTTAATAAGTAGAGTATTTGTAGTCTGTATACCTGTGATTGCACGACAGCACAATGCACAATACTGGAACATTGTAGGCTATCTAGTCTAGCCATGTGCAACTGTAGTAGACCTACATGTACAACTTGACAGCTAAAATTTCTGATACCAAGTTCAGACAAAAATCTGTTCTGTGGCAACGGTATTGCAACATACGGACTGTACTAATATCCCCAGTATTTGCATGTAAGAAATGCTGATAAATGTAGCTTCTCTTGAATCAGCTCGGTTGGTAAACGAAGTAACCAAACTTTCAAGGCTGGCATCCATTCGATCACGAAAAGAAAAAGGAAATTGCCGTTAATTGTCGCCCAGTGCGGCAGCTATCATGGAGTGTTGTAGGTGTTTGTGTGTGATGAAGTGTATTTTAAAGCCACAGTGAAACGACTAATGTAGGCTATAAAACTATACTGTGCATGCCTGTTTGATACGTCGACTACAGATTTTCTGCTTGGCACTCTTTCAGACGAGGTGCCAAAAAAGAGTTTTGCCTTACAAGTTGAATGTTATCGTCCAGCATTAGGCTGCGTAAAATTTAAAATTGTAAAGAATGTATGCTGCATTCCATGCTCATTTACTTAAAAGTGAACTCTTTGGAAATCATCACCTACGGTCCTGAGAGAGAAGTGGACACTGAGATATTTGTGTTGAAGTGGTTACATCGTTTGCAAATTACATCGTGCAAAAATGGTTAAACATGCTATTGCTTGATTCGCCTGAGACCCTTTTAATACTGTAAAAGGCGCCAGAAGCTATGTACCTCATTAACGTGGGTCCCAAACGAATAAATTTTAGGGTGCACCTAAGATCCTGATTGTAGGTACGGAATCCCGGCTTCCATCAAATTTGGTCCGTCCATCCTTTCCAGTGCTTAAACAAAACAAGATGATTCAGTAAAGATTTTGTTAAAGGCTCCTGCATGGCGGAGGAGGACTACATAACCTACCGTCTCTCTTTCGGCTGCTGCTCACAAACAAATGAGATGATTCAATAAAGAGCTTACATTTAAGACTCCTGCAAAGGCCTGGACGAACCAAAGCTATTCTCTGAGCTTACATCATTTTTAAAGAGTGCAAATGCAGTCATTTCAATTTGAATGTAAATACCTTGGTCATGCTAAGTCACGAAGGGCTCAATGTTACAAAGGATTTGGTAATGAATTTCGACTGTTTGGTCTTTCTGCGCGTGGCAATACTTCTGTTACTCGACATCCTGACAGATACATGTCACTGATGAAGTAACAGAGAAAGAGTACTGATGTTTTAAGTAGGATCAGGCGACTACATATGCGATAGACGAACAAAAGATATAACAGACGTCCAGACGATCAAACTTATGTCCACGAACACGGTTATACATTTGTATGACGATGTTCGTAGGCAACTGTTGCGAAGAACTGGCATGCACATCCTTTTGCCAGCAACGTTTGAATACGTTCGGGCTTGTTCACTTGTCATGGTAACTGTATTTGGGGAGTATTATGTTTTGGTTTTTCACCTACCCGTCGACGCCCTGGAGCATTTGTCACTCCCAGAGATGGTACCGTGCTTTTTAAGGAAAGTTCTGAGGACCATTTCCTACTGAGAGCGAGAACTTAAATGTACTTCCAAATTAAGACCCCGAGAGGACACGAGACATCAAGAGAAGTTCTCAGTAGACTCTTGCAACAGTGCAAGCCAGAGTTGTCTCCACTCACTTTAACAGAGTTTTGTGCAACGTCAGCAAGAACTGACGTAGCTCGAACAGTGACGATGGGGCTCCGCTAGTAAACATAAGTGCTTATTATTTTTTTAATCTTTGTTAGTATTTTGCTTAAGTCCCTGAAGCAAGGCGGTAGAGCGAAAACCAAACTTTTTTCTCAAAGTCCCTTTGGCTGGATGCCGGAGAGCGACGACCAGACGTTACCCCCGAAGTGGTTCCGCTCTCCGAAGGAGCTAATTCCCCTGAAGGGGTAATTTGACTTAAAGTGGCCTCCTCTCAGCCGTCAATCTCTTAGATCTGTTATGTTTCGGACCTTTCTAAACTGGATGAAAAGAACAGCCATGCATTAGCAAAAGCAAGAACTGATAAAACTGGCTTCAAAAGAAAATCAAACAGTAGGCTATCACAAGGGAGTGAGTTTAGCTCCCCGAAAGAGCTACGTTCACTGAAGGGACACCGAAACTTAATGGTTTGTACGTATATATTTCTATGGAACCGTTTCACACAGAAATGCACCTTGGTGTGAATGCACCTTTAACGGGATCAACAAGTCAAGTTTCAGACTTCTTCATCATGGGTCTGTCATGCTTAACCTCATTCTGAAAATATTCATGGGTTGTACTAGGAAAATGAATATTCAGCAAATAAAACCTCCCATTCAGTGTTTGATATTTCGATAATAAAGAGGGTTCAATGAAAAGATTATTTTGCTGATCATAATGTATTCTTATCCCTGATTGTCTCTATCAAGTCACGTTGTCTCTGAGTGTCTGCATATTGACGTCGAGGATGGTTGAAAATACCAAAGGAAAGTACACCCCTTACAACAGGGTAACCCTAAACCTTACAAGTTTACAAATGTTGCGAACATCGTCCAGGCGTACAAACAGTTTTCAACGAACATTATTGTACATATCAAAGTTGTGATGATGTTTGTGGTCCTGGTGAAACAAATGATATTTGATGGTCTGAACGAGGCTGAAAAGAATATTACAAAGGCAATTTACCTTCAGTCATTCAATCTTAGCATCTTCACTAACCTTTCATTCAATCCTCAATTCAGTTCTCAAGATATTAATAGTCGAAGGTATCATGTTGACCATCAGAAGTGCAACTTGAGGCAAGTATAGGATATGATGGCTTTACATCCGATGATTAATGATTGGTTTCAACTTCTAATATCTCGGAACGCCGACATGCAAATTGAATGACAGTTTCGCCAGAATGCTTGGATTGTTTAGGTCCTTCGTACTATGTACTAAATAACACTTGGATCGATCTGGGGTACTCTCTAAGACAAGAATAAATCACGCTACGGATGAGCTTGGTGCAAAGATACAACAATAAACAGGCTACACGGCAAATCGAATCGGATGGTCCCATTTTAACCTGAATACACATGAACCCTATAACTACAATGATTTTTTCAAGAATTTTCTCGTTTAAATACCTGATTGGGGTTCGTTGAACTGTTGCATGTAGCACGCTTCTAATATCTTTCAACATCTCAGAGTTCTTCCTGCCGATAGCTAATCTTGCAGATGAACGGAATATTCAAAGCGCCTGTTGCACGTGCCAAGATGTAACAACTGTTAAATTGTAAATTTACGGCTTAAAATTCTTGCTTTTGCTCTTACTAAAAGTAGTTATTGTAGCCCCCGGTTACCGAAATGATTGAACGATCGAAGTAGAAAAGAAACAAAATGAACGAAAGAGGTGCATTTACACTATCCGAATAATTAACGCATCTACGTCTCTGAGTGTTTAAAGAAGAGATACAAAGTCCACCGTCATCGTATCACGTTGTCATGAACAGATTACCATATCAGATCAGCTTTACAGGACTCTAGGCCAACATATGTTCAGTTTGCCCCTAGGGTAGGGGTCTGTACCATGCATGTTGCATTCGATAATTCTTTGTAGTAACTATGTATAGATTATGAGAGGGGACCAAACAGGTTCTGCTTCGTCTTGAGTTTTTATCCACCTATTCATGGCAAATAACCATTTGGGAAAGCCACATCTCAGTGATAACAACAAAATGACTAGCGCCGACAGGTCGATCCAACACTTCACTCTTGTGAATTAAATAGCTTTGCATTGTGGGTATTTGTAATTCTAAGTGGCATTTAATCAAATTTAAAACTCGTCGATGACCACAGGAGTCCCTCTTTCCGAAAGAATCCTTGGATATTTCCAGTATAATTGTTTTAAGGCGAATATTACCAATGGGGGTGTCAAGATTAAGACATAATCACTTCATTAACTGCGTGCATCGATCTCAATATGGACATATCTATGGTAAGGGATTTTGAGGACATCGGAGTGTAACTTTAAACGGAAGTACCATTCACTGATAATGAGAATACGATTCCCCCTAATTGTAACAGCCAAGAGCTGTGGTATTGATAATATTCGGTAAATGCGGTTCATTTGTCTGTCCATTTCACAGGAGAAAGAAGTTCAGTTTCCAGTGAGTACAGGTATGAAGAGCAGGTAATAACTTCCATGAAAAATTTCAGGTGAAGAAGACGTGCAAACGACGTCACTTACAGGTTTGCATATTACACTTTGCACGGCAAAGCAAAGTCTCGCGTCGATACAGCCCGACTGCACGAATAAATAAGCCAATCGAATTAGTTTGATGGGATGAGTAAACTACATGCAAAGGACGCCGGTGACGCTTAAAAGGCTGATATTAACAATGTAAACACATGATCCATAGCTTCATCTTTACTTGGTGTTTTGGTGGCTTTGTTGCATACAATTTAGAATATTTCTATTGCTCTCCTTTCAGAAGTGTTTTTGGAATCAGGACCTTTCTTCCCCTTTTTGATATTATTCAATTTGTAATGATCACTTTGTTTTTCCTGCATTATGCAATACTTGTGTAGTAAACCAATATGTGTGAGGTTATAATAGAGATGGGATGATGAATTTAATTGATGATTCAACATGAGGAAAGAGGGACTGCATATAGCCGAACCTTTAAGTGTCAGATCTTGTGTGGAAAGGTTTTCTACAAGCCAGTAGCCAAGGGGGCTACGGGGCGAAGACCCCTTATATATATATATATATATATATATATATATATATATATATATAGAAAGATTGGGACTATAGGGTACTACAAGGCAGCTTTACAGCACTGTCTCGTAAGGGCCCAGTGTAGTAGGTCCTTACTCTTCAGAAGCCATCAGGCTTCTGAAGAGTGAGGACCTACTACACTGGGCCCTTCAGAAGCCATCAGGCTTATGAAGAGTGAGTACCTACTACACTGGGCCCTTACGAAATAGTGCTGTAAAGCTGCCTTGTAGTATCCTATACTGTAGTCCCAACCTTTCAATATTTAAGCTCCCTTCATAGGTTGAGCAAGCACTCTACCATTGACTGGTTTACTTTGTTAAGAATATAACTATATATACATATATATATATACATATATATGTATATAGATATATATATATACATACATACATACATATATATATATATATATATATGTATATATTTCCCCTGTAAAAAAGTAAATATTGCCAATGCCTTAATGTATTTCAGTTTATCACTCCCTCTAAAAACACGTTTCTCCCCAGCTATCTCCCCCTCCTTTAGGTACCTTGTGTGTCTACCAGCCTGGTTTTCTATGGTCGCATAATTTCGAGACCAACATTATAGCAACCGTAGTAACTCCTTCATAGAACCTAAATACAAACATTAAATCGTAGCATGGCGTAGCAAAACAATCGGATCTTGGAACATATCTTGAATTAGTTTCCGCAAATCGTTGGAAAATTTAGCTTATGATTTATCTGCTGCCAATGCATTATGATATTAATTATGAAAACGAATGCGCCAGTGACAACTTAAGAGGTTCTAAATGAACGAGAATAATTCTTAATTACAGTTTCTTCAAGCTCCACATTAGATAATAATGTCTTGTTACACGGTAACTAAATAAAATGCCTCTGTTGTCAAGAAATTCTTCTATTTTCTCGAAGATATTAAAATATTTTGATATGCACGCATATTACTTCCACATTCTTCTGTTGTTTGTTGAAACTGATTGGTTAATTGACCTTGAAGTTACTAAAAAACCAGAAGATCTTTAAAATGCCTCCAGTAAGTTTTAGTTACATATTTTGTGAAAATGAGTAAAGGCTGGGACTTGCAACATTAACATATTTCACTTGCATGTTTTTCAACAGTGTCAAAATTGAAGGGCAATGCTGCGTCAGTTGTACAGAAATCATCCCTACATTTACAACCACGATTAAGGGCTACAGAGTAAAAAGGCAAGTCAGGTAAAGGTAGCCAGATGGCTCAATTTTTAGGAGTAAAGGTTCTTAAAGGTAGACTCACTGCTTTGCAGACTTTGAAGAATTTGTTCACTCAAACTTTCAAATTTTCAAATGATGCATAATTCGTAAATTTTGTAATGTGTAATATTTTAAAGAAAAATAAAGGTACTGTCAGGATACAAAAGGCTATCGTGGCACGTTATCTGTGCCACTGTTGATGTGATGTAAACACAATATTTTCTTCTTATTTGAAGAAGTCATAAAGATTTGTCTTCTTTTATCTTTACGTAACATGCAATGTCCAATCATCCTTCCCTGCATTTGAGAACTGAATACTTTTTGAAATACTGTGTTACCTTCCAAACCCATTATGCTATCGAGATGAAATATACACCAAATTAAAAATTTCTTTTATTATATTGAACTTTCGAATCTTGTTTTCTCAGCATTTCTTAACAGCAGCACGTATCTAACAGGAAAGATGGAAATAATGATATAGAAAATCGCGCATTTTGCAAAGGTATCAAATAATCCTATAGACCTGGGACACAATGCCTAAAGTATGCTAATAAGGTAGTCCAGTACTTCACAATTAACAAACTACAGCTGCCCAACTTGCATGTAATGTTCAGCACATACATTAATAGCGGTATAACTAAATCTCATTACCTTTGACTTATTTGAAAATGTGAAAAACAATTAACTTTTAAAATGTTTATTGTTCATTATCATCTCACTGAATAAATGATGTTAATGTTCCATTTGGCCTCTCATCAATCACTTAAAGGAAATAGGCAGTCGCTCCGAAATTTTCTTTGAAAAATCAGCATGCTCTTGCAAATCTCCTCTTATTGCATGACAAGCACCTCTGAAGATGTTTTGAACATAGCTATTACAAACAATAGGTAAAGCAAGGAGAAATTTTCCTTGAATTTCATAATTTTCCAACAAAAATATTGTCACATGATCAAAATAGACCAATCATGAACTAGAGTGACAGGGCACAGTCACTCTGATTGGGGTGATTGCCTACTGCTTTTAAGTGATAATTTCATCTTCGATGAAATGTAGGAATCTTTGATGTTACACACTTACTAATTTGGTGAATTCTAACCTTGCTAAAGCCCTGTACAAACATTTCTATCATGTATACAGTAGTTTGTTCGGGTTGACTCTTACAACCTTGAGCAGAGATTTCTATTTCCACAAAAAGAAGAGTCTCACATTAATCATTTCTCTTTGCATAAATGTACTTACAGTGAATCGGTAAACATTTCTGAACACTTTAACTGAACTGAACTGAAAACTTTGTTCCTTCCAGTTCGTGGTTATCGATGCAATAATTTGAAAAAAATGTCTTCGGAAGCTTATTTGAATTTTGTTCGTTACCTAATGCTATCATGATGAACGTGCTGAAGCAAAACAAACAATCAAGTAATGGCCGGGAGAGTAACGTGATTGTCATGCCACCAACACTACTGTCAAGTAGCCCATCTCTTATAGTTTATTTGATGTTTCACATTGGTTGATAATATCGTGTAGATTAACTTTTCTGACCACAATATGAACAAAACAAGACACGACACGAGTGGCTATCAGCCAGTCCTTGGTAACGAGTGCGGACACAGACCTCCGAAATAAACATGGAAGTCCTGCCTTGGGTCATACTTCCAAGGAATAAGCGTGGTCCTTGTAAATATGTCATAGTAAGGAGAACTACTACTAATTGGTTGCGTAGAAATAATTTCTTTTGTGAAGCTGGATTGCTCTACCGAACGCCGAGTGGTGTAAATTTAATGGATATACATGTCAACCGGTTACTTTTTATGATTTATTTTGGCGCTACCCCACGAAAGATTATGTTATTGTTTGAGACGACAAACTCGCGCTGTGATTTATTACAGTAAAAGGAAAGAGCGAATACTAATATCGCCCCCATAAGCACCGCAAAGCAAGTCTTCCAAACTTTTAATTTCATTTGAAGAAGTCATACTCCGCCTTGACTGCTGGAATTGAAACAGTAACTTGGCTCCGGGCTGTTTTTATGTTGTGAATGATTTACTTCAATTTTGACGGAGCAACATTTTTTAAATGATTTCGCTCGAGTATCTTACTAACTTCTTTACAAGGTCGTTCAAAATATGTACATGAATATGTCACAATCGTCAAATTACATAATTAATGCGTATACGACTGGAACTTGAAATGTTCCGTTAGGCTGGATTTCAAGATACGCTTTTATGATGGTACAACTCTAAAGTGATGGCCTCCAGCAGGGTGTGAACTTGGTTGCAAATCAACCAAAGTGCGACACCTTTTTAGGTCACTTACCTGTATAATGACACCTTTCAAGTGAGAAATTATGCCGTTATGTGAAAACGAATTTACGGTAGTGAATTCTTGAAAATGCGGCTATTGAATAGCTTTCTTAAGCACCCGTGACATCGTTCTTCCCGACAACATATTCTTGTTAATGTTTGTATAAATGACTTTTTAGATGTTATTGTAGGATTAATGCCAAAGGTTATAGATGAAATTAAATCTTAGCAATACCTCAAGGTCTTCGGAATTAAATTATCACCCAAGTAAATGAACGACCCACAAAGTTATCTTTGTAGTTATGCATTACCATTTATTCCATGAAAGCAGCATAGCCCTACTTTTGAAGTCTTGATGGTTGGGGAAGTGGCTTTGGCGTCAACTAAGTGAAGCTGTGTCTCTGCTTTAAGGGGTTAAGTGACAGAAGTTTTGTGAAATGTAAAATCTAAGTCTAATACATCGTCACGTCCCTTTTTCTTGAATCCATCACCTTAATTGAGTTGAGTCGCTCTTTTTATCCGAAATGCCAACTTTTCGAGACTTATTTACCTGAATATTGACGAAAAATAAAAGATTTAAAATCCTTTAAGGCTCTGGGTGTTATGCCTCAGAAACGATATTTGTTAACGTCGCCTGTTATTTGTAGCACGCATTTTCTCACCCACATTGAAGCCCCCACACAACCCACGTAATGCCCATACCGTCAGTGTACGTTACTTCAACTTTGGCATTAAAAACAAAGACCAAAGGCGGTAATTTTGAAAATGTTCTTAAAAGGACGTTCCTCCAAGGAATGAAGGGCAACACACACTATTTACTTATTTTGCAACCTCTGAAGCGTCTGAGAATGGTAAACATCGATGTGTTCCTACGCACAGTTTAATAACTTTAGGCGTATTGGAGAAAACATTTTCTTTTATTTTGAAGACTCGAACTAATCAACAAAAAGTCACAACACACTCAGATACATAACAAGGAACGGACATGGTTCATCTGTAGAGCTTCCAACACCAACATCTTTTGAAATGTCACAAGGCCGATAATTTAGCTATGCATGCACCCCACCTGGAGGTGCGATCCCATCAACTGTGCCTTGAGTCCTATAGGGGAAAGGTTCAAAACTCGGAAGATAAGCCTACTATTTGTATTTTTCCTCCATGAATAGCAGAATACGTTCGTTTCCCCATCTAGAGTACATACATGGACGAGGGATCCGCTCTAAGTACTGTAATAACAACTCGCTGATGAGAACAGGGAGCTGCTATTTAAAAGGAGATACATCGGAAACTTCAATCTATGGTAATCTAATTAGATCCATCTCATCGTTTGGAGTTATAATTCATGAGTGATTATTAGAGATTAGGGCACCAACTTCTTTTGACTGATCCTTTTCAATTAATATCATGATACCCAAGTAAACTTTTCACACATCTACTTATGAATAAGATTAGTAGGAACGATGCTTTGATCCAAACAGTCAAGTAAGAAACAATAAATCAAAACGGCTGCTAATCTCTACGGAGTCTAGAAAGACTAGCGCTTAAGGAGCTCCAACACTGACGCAAT
Source organism: Holothuria leucospilota (assembly GCA_029531755.1). Lineage (NCBI taxonomy): Eukaryota > Metazoa > Echinodermata > Holothuroidea > Aspidochirotida > Holothuriidae > Holothuria > Holothuria leucospilota. Next base: position 38,800,385 of record CM055974.1, on the reverse strand, counting down.
GCGCAAATGACTAAAGAAAGGTTGAGAATATAATTTGGTGTAATATTATATTCATTTTCGCAAACTTTCGCAATTTGTAAAAGGTGTCTGAGTGGTTAACATGTTACATAAAATTTAACTAACCTATTGTGATAAGCATCATAAGTGTTGGATAGCGTCGGGAGTTGCAAATTAATTTTCAAGGAAAGAGATTGGCAATGCTTTAGCATATATAGTCAAAATTTTTTGACTTTACTTTCCAATGTAGCAGATGACATGAACCTTTTGCTAAATACTAACAATAGTTTTAAGCCCATTATATCTTCAAGTGCTAGACAAACAAGTGACCTTGGCGGCATGTAGGTGGGTACAGAAGAGGGAGCTGCCGTATTATCTCCTAAATAACAACTCCCTTGTAAGAAGTAGCAAGTTGCTTCTGTGAACAGTATCACTTTAATATGACTGTGTACCGACCTGATACGAAGTAACTTTGTACGGATGACCATCGCCGAACATCGAATGTGCACACTGCAATGAGAGAACCCCATATGTGTTTAAAAAAGGACACGATCAAACCGTGGTCTCATTATTGCAGGCAACGCAATTAGGGGACTTTTCCTGACCTTTCGTATTAGATCAATATAAAGCTTGAGCTCCAAACAATTATGTAATTAAGTGTTTGAACTGTTCATTATATATTATGGGAGGATTCTGACTGGAAAATGGAGATGATTGACTAAGGGGTATTTTGGACAAAATTGAGGCATATCTGTTACCAAGTTAACCTTTTAATAATGTAATTGTAACATACGCTTGGTTTCGAGCATACACGTATACATGGAGATATACCATAAACTACTGGGAGGGGTTAGTCCTCTAGTGCGCTGGTCGGCCTTTAGATTTTACCTGGGGATTCTAAAATAAGGGGGTACCTGCCTTGAGTTTGACGGACAATGCAATGCACTTGTTTGGGTGTTCGTGTTTATATAAATAACAAGTTATATAGGTGCAAAGTTACGACGGTTGGCGACGGTGGATCCAACGTCTGGGTCAGGTCCAGCAAGGCTTACCGTTCCAGATGTCCCTTCTCCGCTCCGTCTCCCAAGCAAGAATCCGTCACGAGGAATTTTGTTGGCATGTTACGTAAATGAAAGGAATCACAAATCGGTCACAGAAATTAAGCTTCTCCACAACGCCCTATTTATTCACTAGGCGCATCTAAGGCCCCGATGTGACACCTTTCAATGGTTCCCACTTCCCCGTGAAAGAGCTACGTTGTGAGAATATTATGTGTCTCACGATACAAAAGGACAAATTAAGAGCACAAGAGACGATTCAGTTGGAGTTTCGGCGTCGAGAGAGGTATATTTAAAGTATTATGTTCGATTGTAGAAATCCTTTATTAAATATGAATACAACAATGGTAATCCACTTGACTACAATGCATTGAACTTTGCAATACGGTCGAAGTGGAATTGACCAAGTAAAACCTTATACGAACTAAACAAATGTTGAGAAACCCTCACCCTTTGGCAGTCAAACGGGTTCTGAATTTAACATTATCTTAATCCTATCTCTACCCAGAGAGGAACAGAGGAAGTCTATAATATTCTAGAATCCGCTCCTCTCCTGGGTCAGTAACCTACAAATATAAGAAGGGGAATTAGTGGTTTGCTCGACACCCTGTCAAAGGCAGGAAGGATGACACAGGTCCGGAACAAAAGCAAAAAGTCTCCTTTGAGCAAAGTATTTAAAGTCAAAACAAAAGACAACTTATTTGGAACCAATATGATGTCATCGGTTACCAAACAGTTAGCCTCATACAAAAAGGATAAATAAGCTTCTAAGGTGACATTAAGTGTCAACAAATTCCAGATACTGCTTCAGTTAATATGAGCTGTACTAGTCAAAGCCAGGCAGGCATTCACCCCTTTCAAGGAACAGTAAACACTCCAAGTGACCATATGTGTAGGTGCGAGTGCTACATGGACTGTTTAAAACGGTGCCCAGTTCGGTGATTTACAAATGAGCGAACATAGTATATCAATAAAATATACAGTTATTTAAAATGGTGGAATTTCATCCATTTCACATCATGATGCCTCACTAAAACGGGATTCTCATGAACATGAACACCGAAGAATTATTGTGGATTGGAATTTATGATGGTTGAAAAGTCAGCTGTAAAAATAATCTTTTAAGCTACCCACTCAAAATAATTACACTGTTACAACCCGGAAACTCAGAACGACATTCTCTCACTGCTTCGATGAAATTGGGTGTTTCTACCCGGAAACTCGAAACGACATGCTCTGACTGCTTCGATGAAATTCGGGCGTTTCTTCTGCAAACGAAGTCACGGTGTTGTTTGATTTCCCTGTTGTATGTGTGTGACCGTCACGGTCGATGTATATATTATAAAGTGATTTAATCAAACAACGGAAACGTGCACATTCAATTGATATTAGGAATTTAAAGCGAATTGACTTCTTTCATGGAGTCTCAAATGCAAAGATAGCAGCCTTAGTTGCCATGACTGCTATTCCTTGGGTCAAGTGTACATGACCCCAGTACTTCTTCTTTCTCAGTAAATCCCGACATTTGAGAAACTTTATGTTGTTTGGGGAATCCAGTCTGGAAAGGAGATAATTTCGGAAAATTCAGGAATTGGAAGTAGTAACTGATATATTTATTCAAATCAGAGACAAAATACCAACTTTTTCCGTTCTTCTATTCCTATGTATTATATTCACCGATGAGATAAGACGACAATAGCATGAACGCATTGTTCATGAAAAATTTAGGAAATAATACATAAAATGTCGGGAAATTTGGGACTCTACTTCAGATAATTTAGTTTTGAGTTGTGGAAGCACTGGATAACCCTGAAATAAGAAGTGTTCATTTTATGAGCAGTACTCTGAACAAGGCTGCATAAATCATCTGGTAGTCTAAATTGTTTAATTTGTGAGGTTTTAACGCATTGTGTTACCTATCCAAAATTAATTCTAGTTCTATATAGAAAAAGGAAATCCTTAGAACTTCGAACAGTTTCTGTAAAACTCTTGCATAAGTTTTGAAGACTTTCTAAAATAATCTCTAGAAATTTCCTAAAAGGTTCTATGCATATTACTGTGGAATCTGTAAAAAAATCTGTGTAAAATCCCTAAAGAAAATGTCTTCTTAATTTATAGGATTTAAAGTTTTCTAACAGGGTTTCTTTATATCTGTGAAATTCTCGATTCTCTATAAATTCTATAAAAAAAAGCAACCACTAGTCGGCCCTTGATAATGAGAATATATGACCTGCAAGACATTTTGGCGCTGACAAATTACACATTTGAAGACATTTTTATTAAGTTTTCCGTTATTTTACATTGTTTTGAAAAATAACAATCGACTTGGTTTATCTGGTTGTTGTGCCTTTTTATTCGAATTCATGGGAGATTCCCCATCCCTCCAGGATTGCTACTCCGAACTGGGGGGGGGGGGTCAGCGTTGTGAGGGTACCTTCCAAGTTATATGCCATTTTAAGATGCAAGCCTTGATATATGAATCAAGGGCTTTGATGTGTACTGATAACAGTTTATTAGGAAGCAACGAACGAACGACACAACGCAGTAATTCCACAAATGATATAAGACTTGCTTCAAGTCCTTTTAAGTTGTCTAGGGCCGGTTTCCCATGAGTCCGCGATCCGTCATCCTACATTTGGAGCACGTCAAAGTCGTTTCCAGAATACGATACGATGATATCGTTTCCCTCTCCTTTTGGACGTTGGACGTTGATATACTTTGGCAGTAACTCTTGGTATCGTAATGAAAAGCCACAGGAAGACGTAACAACTTCTGCTACATGCATATCTGATTCAGTCGAAGAAGAGGCAGCTTAGAAGGAAACTTTACGGTGTATTGCAAAGAGGAAACAACATAACACATTTTACCACCTGGTGAAAGAACTGGAACTGAATGGGGAGGTTTTCCTACATTTTCGCCTCCTTGAATGCCCCAGGGAATAACAACTTCAAATTTTTTTCTAGAACTGTGTCTCTCGTCTTGATCTTGTCACTTACAAACTCGTGTGCTTTGAAAAATCTCAGGAAACGACGTCAGAATTACGACTTTGACATCCAGTGGGTCTGCAAAATGCGCATTGGGAAGCTATCAAATAAGATACGTATGGTGAATAAACGATAACGAATGACGGACACATGGAAAGTGCATAGCTACGTTGTAAGCAGGCGAATTATTCGGACAACGAATAACTGATCTAAAGCCAGAACCATAACATAATCAACTACGTTGCACAAGTTTTCGTGGTCAGTTCGCTACCCACCAAACTTGATCGGACGTATGGTTAAGAGGAATTTGTGACATACTTTTTTTTTTGCAAAATTTGACCTTTGACCTACATATTGACTTTTGACCCCACCCTTAGCAACTTAAAAGCACTATCTTATATGTTCTAATAGATCATGTGGTTTTACTCCTTTTTTGACTGACTGATAGGCAAATAATGGCAAAAACCAGTGTTTGTTAAACTAGACTTTTGACCTATGATGTGATCAGTTACTCATGCATAAGTTTTATGGTCAGGTACATACCCACCAAGTTTGAACGTCTCCGAACACACTTTGCTCACATACTTTGCTCATACACACGCACCCTCACAAACAACACAGCTTCACATTTCTGATGTTAGGTGAAGTACAATATCTTATCTCCCTTTACATTTCATGTAGGAGAATGAGATTAATTACTTATCAAAGTGACATTGCGTCTATCGAAAAACGAAAAAACACAAGGTCTAATGTATTTCTTTAATTTTCAATACACTAGCTATGCTAATCATGAATGGAGTTGTTTATTTAGTGACTGAAATAATAGTGTGAAATATAAAGAAACTGTGCAAAACAGTCAAAATCTGCAGGCTATTTTGAAGGAACCGTTCTAATTACCACTAGCTTTAACCACGCCTATCAGAACACTGTTTGAGAGTTCAATGGATCGCGCAATTGCATGTACCGAAGCACTGTACTGTACTGTACTTTACCGTACTGTACTGTAGTATGACAGTTCTACGTACCAAGTATGAAAAGTATCCATCCCTCTCTTGAAATATCGTGTTTACAAGGTTTTCTGTTTTTGACCTTTAGTGACCTCACATAGCATCTGAACTAAACCAAAACAAATGGGGTTCTTCCTCTTAATATAATAAATTTAAATACCAAGTATGAAAGTGTCCATCATTCCTATCTTGAGATATCGCGCTAACAAGTTAACTGTCAAAAACACTCACATACACACACACATGCGCACATATATATATATATATATATACACTCTAGCGTGATTGCATTTGCCTTCCGTCGGCAAGGTATAAAAGTGGACAATGGAAAGCTGCCTCTAGCCAGACAAGTGGTCAAGGGAGGGCGGGGCGCCCCGTAAAAGTTTTCGCCCGTACGACATAACTCCATCCGGAACCTATGATCTAATTGCCCACCCTCGACACCTTGCCTGGCTACCGGTCTGGTCTTAGTTATATATAATAGTTCCGAAAACTAAAGAAAGCTTCTAAGATTGCATAGCTTTTATCATCAGAAGATTGGGTATATTTGTTATTTACTTCTACAATGCTGTTGGAACTTACCATCTACTTATTTAATTAAGTACCGCTTTGAATGAGAAGTTCGCTTAAACCTACTATATGCTACAACCACAGTGTGAAGAATGTTTCCGTTAAATTTCATTTAGAGAAAAAGGAAATCAATTGTAGGAAACTATACCTTGCTACATCAAGGAGACTAATCTACTAGTTATACTACTACAGTTACAAGGTTTCCTCGAACCAATACCAGTGCAAGAGAGTCTTCCGTACTAGTTTTTTCTTTTTTGTTACATGTGAAAACCTAAGTTTGCACTGTTTCTACTGGTTACTTTAATTATTCAATCATTTTGAGAAGTGGAGATTGTTATTTGATCCCCCTTTAAATTAAATGGGATAAACCAAGCAGTCCACAAAGGGCATACAAAACGGACAGCAGAAGTGTGTCCCAGAAACCAAAGGTCACAGTGCCAGCACTACACCTTAGTGGTCGAATGCCTACGTGTTAGTTAAGTAGACCATGTCAATTATGTTAATGCAGTTCTAATATTTCAAGGCAACGTTTGAGAATCGGTGATCAGTGACACTGGTATTTCAGAAAAGAGGAGCACCTTTGAGTTTTGTTTCTTAAGTCGTTGTTTACATCGACAGAAATGTATGTTTTCACACTACAGTTGTCATGATTGTATTACCATTCAATTAAATCGATGCAAACGTAGTTGAATAAAGTTACTCTTTGTGGAGAAATTTCACTAGCTCTGGTAAAGATTAAAATCGCTACAAATTTTGATGTCATCGGCAGTCCTGAAATTTCTTTTTAAAATTTGCAAAGCAGTTTCTTCCCCTTCCGGGTTTTGCGATCAAACTAGGCCGCGAAAAGCAATGTTCCTTCGTACCCGGCAGTAAATGTGTACTACTGCAATATCTTCGTAACAAACGTCCATTTTGTTTATACATACACTTCAATACGAGAGATGTGTGCCAAACATGTCGGTCGGCGTGATGCAAATTTCTTTGTAGACACTCCATTGCCTGGAGAGACTACGTGGTGAAACTGTTTCAAATCTGAATCTATCGAAGCTTGAGAATGAAATTACAAAAATATTACACTGACGATGGTCTAAATGCAGTTTTCCTCCGTTAAAAGAGAACGTGAGATGTAAAATAAGCTATATTAGGTCAATTTTGTCAAAATGAAATGCTGGTCCGTTTCACTCGGTAATTGTCAATTCACGCCTCCCCCTAGTTTTTTTGACAGTTGAGCACTGGAGCACTTACTCATGTGTATTAGTCAACGTACAGTTCAAACAGAAACAGAAGCTCTATTTCGGTACACTTATTTTGAGAAGTCATTATGCAACCCAAGATTTTATACTTAACTGACTTATCACTTTGCATTTTCATCGGCAGCGTGTTTGATATCATATTATTGAAAACTGAAAATGCCAATAAATATGAGAGTAGAAAAAAGAATACATTGTGTTCCTCAAGTTATGTTACTCAACGTAAATGTGTTTGGCACCTAATCTAACCACGCATGCGCATAGCTAAATAAACAGGATGAGGATAAACCCCCTGGGTAGCATAGTAACACGGTCTCCATTTTGGAGGTGCCACCTCTGACGTAGGCCTTGCATGACTCAAGTTATATCTATACGCATCGCCTGCAGTGCATTGGGCTTTCTCTCCTTCAAAGTCTGTCTCTGTAAATTTGATAAGATACTACCTTATTAAATATGAACGAGATGTCAGACTTACATTTGATAATGATGTAAGTGAATGAGACAAAAGATACTTCTGATTAAATTGTGGGAGGTTGCTTTGTGTAAACTTTCAATTAGGCGTAGCTTACGGTCATATTGCAGAAAAAATTCCTCCGTGCACTATCTAGAGTCATCAGGCCTTTGGAAATGACCGTATTGACAAAGTTGCAGTGTCTAGTGACATCTAATACAAATATCTTTTCCACAAACCAATGGGAGAAAGGTGAAGGAAGATGATTAATTAATTGATGGAGATCCGTGGGGAAGATTGTCTGGTGAAGGAACTTTCTTTATGTATCGATGAAGAAAAGCACTTATACACTTAACGTGCTTGTAAACGGAGTTCACAAATTGAAACCATTTTGAGTACTCCTATTCTGTGTCGTATAGGCTAATAAACAGTCCGGTTTCCCACTCAGCTTACTTTGAAGCAAAAGCTGAATCTCACAAATCTACTTTTCCCTTACGAGTTTATTTTACGGTGTTTATAGAACTAAAATAATGCGAATGGGTGATCTATTCTGCATGAATTCAGAAACAATGATTCCAAATAATCGTTTATGACACACAATACATAGTTATGCTAATTAAAATTAAAGCGACTGCATTAGCACCTCAAGTAGTCTTCACTTGTTGTCACGGCTTTTTAGACAAGATTTATAAATATACATATTATATATATATATATATATATATATATATATATATATATATATAGGTCGAAATATGGTACATCGAACTATGAATAAGTAGGTCGAAAGTTGTATATAACTCTTTAGATCATGATATTTAAGTTAGTCCCCCCAAGTACTGGAGTAGCCATTATGAACAAAGGAAAGAACAGAAGAAATAAATCATTGAGAAAATTAAGCCAAGAGAGGGACTTGAACCCAGCGACTGTCGGTCACAAGACAACCTCTCTAACCACTAAGGTATCAAGGCTTTGCAGTCTCAAGCGCGGCAATTTAGATATACAGATACCGGCCCATCTCAATTTCCTCTCCTGTTGTGTATAACTGTTTGGATCATATATGTATATATATATATATATATATATATATATATATATATATATATATATATATATATATATATATCAGGCTCTAAATAAATACCTTGAAAATTTGAAAACCAGAAACTTTTTCAACTTTATGACTTTGCCCACTCCCGAAGCTTGGGGTAAATGAGGAGAACGCGCAAATTGTTACGTTAACTTCATACATTCTACATCAGGAACAGGACACCAGACCTCCTTCTTTGCCGGTGGCTCTTAATCCAACCATCAGTCCCATGTCTGTTCATATTTACATAATGCTCACGTGGAAATAAATTGCCATTATGTCCTTCTGAAACCACTCTCCAATGAACTTTGCATTACGTAAGTATTTTTGTAAGTTAGGTGTCGCTATAGGGACTCATCATTCTGTACGAATGCATTTCAAGATATTGCTCTCCGGAAGATAAAACGCAAAATAGTTTCTGGATCTGAGCACTTGAAATAGATCCACAAGTAGGCGAACCAAGGGACATTTTGCATGCAGGTATCACTATTATCTGACTCGGACTATTCGGACCTTACTAAACTACACAGTAATGATTTCATTCTCTATTGTCATTTGGGTGTTGTGGTCATGAAGATTCTGACACAGACACCTTAAAAATGAACCATTACGTAGGTAAACTCCATATAGAATGGCTAAACACGAATTAAAAAGACAAGATTGGCGGGAACTCTAAGTTGCACTGCAATTACCAGTGTAACACTGAGGGCCATTTAGTTTACTGTGCAGCCCGCTGCCATGCCCTAAAACCGTCCGTAGCCTTGGGACTATTAATGTAGGCTCATATGCTCCTTTTAATCTTTTTTTTAAGAGCGCGGTCGTCAGTATACGAGAAGAGTAAGGCCTAAAGGATTAGCAAGCCGAGGCCTAATGAGGCTCATATACCATTGTTTAAGAGGTCATGTAAGTAGCTATATGAGAAGAAAGGGCTAATGACTAAGTTAATTAAGCCTACGGTAAGCCAAAAAGCCTAAGTAAAGGCCCAAAGCCGAGGGAATCAGGATCAGGATACCATTCGCAAGATTCTTAGAAAAGAAAACATCGAAGCGTCCCACCCTTAGACCCTTTTAGTGATCCCGGAGGATATATTTTGTAGGGGACTTGAAGGTATCTTCTTCACAAAAGATTAGCAACCTCGTAGGCTTATCTGGCAGTTTTCTAAAGGTGAGTATAGTTACTATGTGGAGTGATACCCGGAGTTTTGCTCTAGGTTGTCTTCTAACGGGTGTGGGGCAAAATAATCGTTCTATTGATTGATGAAAATTGGCAATTAATAAAGTCCATTCCTTTGAAAGGACTGTAAAGAAGAATGTTCCCACAAATACTACTAGAACTAGGACATCCCTCCCTTGGGCCACTGACGGCATAAGTAAGCTTGATCAGGAGAGGGACAAGTTGTAAGGAATTTTAAAAAAACTCATAAGAACTAATAGTTTACGACAAATTTGGTGCTGAATTTTCGTAAGAAAATTAAAAGGGAAGTTTATATCTCACATGCGCAACTACATTAATGTTACGATTGGGGACATAAAAAACGACACCCAAGCCCATTTTTGACGTACATAAATGAGACAAAACAAGAGATAAGCACAGTATCCCCCCCCTCTGCCTCATCCAGACAAATGACAATATTAGCCATTACTTGGATCTGGACAAGGCCCATAGCACTTCATTTCTCAGTATACTAGTGTCTTCACTAAATTTTGTATAGGCGAGGCCTATAGTTACGTGTTATTTCCATTCCGGTAGACCGACTCATAGCAGAATTGGGCTTGAGTATTACTAGTGAACTATCTCCACACATGGGGTTGAAAAACTGTTAAAAGGCCTTAAAAACCAAACACAAAGCTGTCGGACAAGCCGCGACAACATCCACCCTTGGGGTCCTCAGAGAAATGCGCATCGGATATTGCCCCCTATGTTGAGTCCACCTTTATCAACAATCCCTCTCAATAGTGGGCGAATATCCATTGATTGGAAAGAGGGCAAATGTATGCTGCCCTATTGGAGTGTTTATTTTAATTCAGGGGTACCAGGACTGTGACATGACACTCTATAGCCCTAATTTCATGTACCAATAATTTTTGATGTGGGAAACCATGTGGGTTGGAATTGTTATATTTACTAGTTCATTGTAGGCTTAGGCCTAAAATGATGTTGTACAAGTTGTTTTATGAAATGCTTCAGATGACGTTTGACCCTCAAAATCCGCCCCATTGGACGGAAATTATAGGTTTCACAGTGTAACATGAACACAAGAAAATATGTTTGTCCCAATAAGACTACTTATTGAGTTATTTTATATCATTTATGGGTTTTCTATAGTTAATCTGAGCAGTCTGAAGCTAAAAAACCTCTTGTGATTACTTAGTTCAAGGGTTTCATACAATTCTGTGGTACAAACAATACTTTCCACGTGTAACCTAGATTGGGAGAACACCAAAGTAATATTGTATGATATTTCAAATCATAAACAAGGCGGCACACAGTTTTACTACCTGTAAGATTAAAGCTATGGTAAAATATTATAGTTCAGCTAAAAATGACAACATATTCAAGTGAGGAAGTAGTAGTATTTTAACTGCAAAAGGTTCACTATGTAACATATTTCCGTGGACACCAAAGGGGCCTGTCAAAATGCAAAATGGCTATATGTTTTATTTTCTGGACAGTTGCTTTTGTCCAAACCTATATATGCATTAAACAATTGCACAGGCTTCAATCAACCACTAAAACAAGAAAGATTTAGTATTTACTGTAGGTAATTTTTGGAAAATAAGATACTAAAATTTCACACTGTAACGGTCAGTGTTTTTACTAGAGAAAAAAAGTTTGCGTCCCCGGGACGCAAGTGCTTAAAAAAGTTTGCGTCCCAACTTAGAGAGTTTGCGTCCCATTGGATTCACTGTATGACTATTGTTTGACCAAGTTGTGAGTTGCAACTTGCTTTGTAGCCTATGTCTGTACCAAACCCTGTGCAATTCACTGTAGCCAATTGTAGGAGCCAATTATTTTACCAGCTAAAACCATCACTTAAATCTAACTATCAATGATCATCAACTTTAATGGCAAACATGAAGGTGCCTACAACATTTGAATCAGTAGCTCAGAACTTGCATAATGAAGGACTGAGATCGGTATCGCACGATACCTTTAGTTCCTGCAGACAGAAAATCTTTTATTGTACAGTAGGTACTCCGTACGATAGTTTGCTAACTGGCCTAATCTCCCTTGAGAAATGAACGTCAAAAGACAGCTCATAAATAGCACGCAGCACGTGTGGATCGGGAACATGTGAAAACTAAGGCAGAGAAGTAGCGTGAGAGAAAGTGCTGGAATTTTGAAATACATTTCATTGCTATACAGTATCATACGCAGGTAGATATACGTCAATTGGCTCGACTTTTATGTTACTAGATCTCATAGTTATTTTATTTTTAGTTAAATTAAGATGACATGCTTCCATCATCTAAAGAAGTAAATTTTGGTATTATAGTTACGTATACATAAACTATGCACATATTTTAACCAAAATAGTATTCTTTGTATCAAATCAATCGCTAAAACTTCATATTTTTGGTAGAGTTTTATTTTTTGGAAACAAAATCCACTTCGTCAGCTGTAGCATCGTACACATTCTTTCAAGGTGGTACCTTGCAACGTGTGCACGAAAACAAATATCTTCTATCCTGTTACTGACTTGAATATTAAGATGATACCGACCTTTACGTTGCTCGTAATTTTTCATTGCTACTCCAAACTATATTGCAAACTTTTTGCCCCCAAAGTTTCTAAATATATGGCAAAATTGAGCAAAATATTTCCCCATTTTTTCTGTACCCCCTATATGTAAAAGTGGAGCATGCCAGAGTCACGTGCACTGCTTCGCCACACCATATCGAACATGCAGAGCCAGGCAACGAACGAACGTTCGTATGTGATAACGACATGCACAGTGTCTGCCGTATTGTGCCGTACATAGTTAACGGTACTGTACGGGTGAAATCTCTGCCCAGGAAGCTGCATCGGAAAGATTTTTACTGTCAAGTCTGTCATTACCACGAAGGAACAGTTTGCACAGTACATAGTGGATTTTTGATAAGAGTAACAAGAAAGCAATTTACGCAAACTTTGAACAACTTGACAGTGCAGAAGTTGCAGGGACAAACTTATCGTTATTTTTTGTTACGATAGCAATATGCACATGCACGTTACGGCACACTGGACACAAAGCCACAGTAGGTAATGATAGGACTGAATCGACTGATCGCACATCACAAGTTAATGGCACTCAAAGTATATGGTCAAATCAAGTATTCTCGTCTGATTTTCAAACTCACGATATTAAGAACCAATGGCACAAATAAAGTAGCCCAAAATTTAACAAAGCATTGTGATGTATACAGTAGTGTTTATCTGATTGATCCGATCAGAGAAGAAAAGTGGGGCCGATGGATCGAGTCACGAATTTTACGTGCATACAATGCACTGAACTTCTGAAGTCACATGTTGCAAGGTTTACGGTCAGGGTACCCCGACTGATCATGTTTCGGGTTCTCTACCCGGTGCAAACACTAATTTACTGTACATAGTACATACAAGCAATACAGTACGTAACCTCGTGCAGTGACACACGCCCAATCGAGCTGCAACTTTGCAAGTGGCACATTGCACTGTGATATGATCGCTGAACGAGATCTCGTACTTCAAACCTCGTACATGCTTGCATCACGGAACAGTACATCTTAACTTTGTTTGTGCTTAAACTGAAAATAAGGTCTGAAAACGATGCCATTACATCGGGCTGTCTCAAAAGTGAAAAGAAAACAGTCTTACTCAAGTTACTTGTGCATGCATTGCATTGCAGTCATTATTGGCTGTATTTGCAGGGGTTAGGTGGTAAGTTAAGTGTCAGGCAAAAGCCGCAAAAAAATCTTGCGTCCCGCGGACACAGTGCAGCAGCACATTTTGCGTTCCTACAAAATTTCTTGCGTCCCGGACGCTAAATCCTGCGTTCGTAAAAATGCTGAACGGTAACACCAAATGTTACACGTGGAACCTCTCTTTCGTCGAATCCCAGGAAAGAGAAAAATGTCAGTTTCTCATAAAATATGAGTTTCAAGGGTACAATTGATACCTCATCAACCATTTAAGTTAAAATAACTGAGCAAGATAAGTGTAAAAATAAGTGAAAATCTAATTTCTGCTACGGTAGTTTAAATGTCACACTTTTTGCCCCCAAAATTGCTAATTTTAGCCAATTTTTTCATCAAAATTGGGAGGATTCACTACAGTGATACTTATTTTTTGAAAGATTATGCACTTACATAAATAGTGAGGACAAAATGAAAGCATAGCAAAGACCATGTGGATTAAAATAGCAAGACTTTGCCTTTAAAAGCATATTTTACCATTGGTACCCTAATTTAAATAATCACCCATTTATAAAAAGAATGACAGTTCCCTCCCAAGTAATTATCGGCCTATCTCGCTCACCTGTAAATGTTACAGATTGTTAGAACACATTATTAGCTCAAACTTAATGGACTTCTTTGAATCCAAGAATGTCCTTTCATCAAAACAGCATGCTTTTAGAAAATCGCACAGCTGCGATACTCAGTTGGTGTCAGTCATTGAAGACTGGGCTTCATCCCTGGATTCAAACAAGCAAATTGATGTTTCCATTCTGGATTTTGAAAAGGCTTTTGACACAGTGCCTCATGAGCTTTTAAAAACCAAGCTTTTTAGTCTAGGTGTTTCGAAACAGATCCTCCAGTGGGTTGACGATTTCCTCTCTGATCGTAAACAGGCTGTCGTAGTAAATGGTACTAGGTCTTCTTTTGACGATGTTGTGTGTGGAGTCCCTCAGGGGTCCATTGTAGGACCAATTCTCTTTTTAGTGCACATCAATGATATCATTAGTAGTGCCAGTTCTAATGTCAGGCTTTTTGCAGATGATCGTGTTTGCTATCGAGTTATTGATGATGCTAGTGACTGTCGTAAGCTTCAGGTTGACATTGATAATCTAGGTCTCTGGGCATGGGCGTCCGCAGAAAAAAATCAAGGGAGGGGCAAAATTTTTTAGGGGCCCAACTTTTTCCATGGGAAATATTTTACTCCCAGAAAAGAGTTTAGATGCTACTTTTTCACACAGTGTTGACAAAGGCATAGCCAAGAATTTGTCATGGGGGGGGGGGGTGGCGAAGCGCATAGATAGACTCTCAGCGCTCCGCGCCACAATGAGTTGGCGCGGAGCGCAAGAAAATTTTGGCCCAAAATGCTTCCCAGATTGCTGGAAATGGCACTTCCAAGGCCTTTTTACCACATATAAAAGGGGGACACATAAGCAATATCGTAAATATAAACTTTAAAAAATACCAAAATATGCTCGGCTGGCTGCTGGGGCCTGAGTGTTGATATTTTTATTTAATTCCTGTTTTGAGAGTAGAAATTCACACTGATTGAACTGTTAAGAAATGTTAAAGTTATATTTTCTTCATTTTTTTCTTTATTTTTTCTTCGTTTTTTCAAGTTTTTGATTTTCCTTGCCCCCCCCCTCCGGACGCCCATGTCTCTGGGCTAAGACATGGGGTATGAGATTCCAGCCTTCAAAGTGCAATACCATCACTTTTGCCAGAAAAGAGAAGCCTGTCTGTTTTGATTATGTCTTAAACAGTGAAAAGTTACTTAAGCTTGACTCAATTTTAGTACTTAAGGGTTTTTATCACTAGTGACCTTAGTTGGAATAAACATGTCCAATTTATTTGTAATAAAGGTAACAGAATCTTAAGGGTACTTCAAAGAAATCTGCCTTTTTGCCCTAGCGATGTGAAGCTAACTGCTTATAAGGGCCTTCTCCGGCCTGTTTTGGAATATGCCATCAGCGTGTGGGATCCACACCAGATTTACCTACAGGATAAGCTGGAGAGTATTCAAAGGAGATCGGCTCGTTTGGTCAGTTCGACCTTTTCATGAGAGCCTGGGTCTATGACTTCTGTACTGAAAGACCTCGATCTCCCTTCGTTATCAGAACGTCGTAGGCAAAATAGACTAATTCTTTTTACTAAGGGTGTTTTTGGTAAGGCTCAGATCCCTGTTGATAGACTTCAGCATCCCACTCGCAAAACTCGCGGTATGCATAACCTACACTTTTGCCATCTTTACACTAGGACTAACTGCTACAAATATAGTTTTCTGCCTAATACTGTACAGTCAAGGATTGGAATAGTCTCCTTGCCTCTTTAGTTGAAAATTCCATGCATCATAAAGACCCCGTTCGGTTTATTGCAAATAGCATTAGGGCTTAGGTACTGTACCTCTCGACTCATGCGTGGTGAAGTAATGTCCCTTTGGATGTGTCACCGTATTCCGAAAGAAGAAGAAGAGGCTTTCTTTCATTATTCATTATTTTGCAACAGTTTCAGGCAAACAAAAGGGTAGCCTTCTGAAGACTATGTCGTGGTACATACGCGATTCAAAGCGAAAGTTACATTGGCAGTAGGCTAGGCCAGGCCTGCTGAAAATGAATGGTGTACACGGCTATAGCTGTGTATTTATGAGGCTTATATGATGATGACAGGTGAAGTTTTTATTTTCAGAAAGCATTTTATGCAAATTCTGATGAAATTCATGGGAAAACGTTTTGGTAGATTTTTTAAAATAATTATGAAAATTTTCTGCAGCAGGTTTGAGCACATACTGTACAGGTGGTGGATTTTATTCTATGACGTTCATTCCCCCAGCTTCATGTTAGTAATACAAGGCCTAGGCCTCAGTTTGAAAATAGTTGACTGTGATTTAGGACCTTTCATAACAAGAACATGAAAAAAGTTTGAACCAGTTCTCCATAACTTAAAAAAAAGTCAGTTCCATTTTTCTCAACAATTTCAAACATCAAAAGGTCCATGCTTTGAGATATTTTGTAAAATATTGACTGTTTTCATCCAGCAGTGGTAGGCCTAATTAAATATTGAATTCTTCCTGTTTGACATCAAATTAGATTATTAGACTTTTCAATAGGTAACTCAACTGCAGTTTCCATCAGTTAACTTAATGGACATGTTGATGTGCAAGAAATTATATTCCATTTGGACTGTTGCATCCGACATGAAAATTTTAAATGTTGAGTTGGCCTAGAAATTTTTAAATGTAATATATACTACAGTATGCAGTAATAAGATACCGTCAAAAAATCTGCTTTCACTGATTTTGTGTTGTTCATAAATAGAGAATGATTAACTAGGCTACTGTATGGCAGCATGGAGGGCACCAAAAAAATCAAATGTCCATCGGCACATGATACTTGGTTCAGAAGACAAGCTATCATGTTTTTTGGTAACATCCAGATTGGAAAGTATGGCACTTTTCGCTGAGATCTTGGGTGTGCACGAAAAAAATTGAAGTGTGCAGTGTGCAACAAGGTGTCAAATGCACACTTCAAGTGTGCACACGAAAAGTCAAGTGTGAAATAAATACTTGGGAGAAATTTAAACAAAACCCTTGATGGCCTTCTTAACACCCAGAGTGGAAAGTATGGGATCGATACCGGATCATAAATATGCCTTACTCCAGGGGTCTTAGCCGAGTGATGGCCGACACAGCATACATCATTCAGTCAAGTCATCAGCACATCATGATCACGACTTGTGATCATCTTTAGAGAATTTGTTCCCTTGAACGAAGGACAAAATTGCCTGCATCTGTTTCAAGGGTTATATTCTCCAGATGTCACATTTTTGCAGTTAATAACCCACTTGCAGTGGACATCAAGCCGCCTGAAGCATTATGAAGTAATTTGGGCAGTCATACAAAATCATTTGCTGAAACTGAACTTCATGTACAGTATAAATTGACATTAGGCCTAAAACAATTTTTAAATCAGAAAATCAGTCCAGGTTTGGTGGAATTATTGATAATTTTTAGCAAGAAAACTGCTACAGAACGATGGTCAGTTCCTGGCTCTCATGCTGGGTAAATATTTGCTCCGACTAAGCAAACAATCGCTTGTGGTTAAATGACATCAAAAAATCGGCTATCTCATTCCGTGGTCACAAGTTCGTTGCCGCCGGTCCTCAGGGGCAAGATTTTCTCATGTCCAATAGGCCAAGTCAATATAACATATACCTAGGGTTATATGAGGCAATCGCCATCAGCTTAAAAAATCAGGTGTGCAATGTGAATTTTCAAGTGTGCAATAAAAATCTAGAAAAAAAATCTCGGGTGTGCAATTGCCATACTTTCCAAACTGGGTTAACATCCTGTTATTTACTTTTCATGTGTCTCAATTCATTTAAAATTTTTAGCAGTTTTGTGCAAATTGTAAGGCATCAAACATCACCAACTCAAGTCAGGTGAGAACATTATGTTGTATTTGTCATGTAAAGTGACAGCATTTTATGCATACAGTACAGTGCTTCAAATGTAGCATGACCTTGACCTTACAACTGTAGTACTACTTTGAAAGGTCCTTTAGTGACTTGCCATTTATTCCTTTGACATTATCAGAAAATTTGAATGTTAATGTTTTTGTCTAAACCACAGGCTTTAAAGGTACTGCAAGGATATTCCACAACATAGCAATCATGTCAAATACTCAAGATGGATTTGACCTCCAATTTGTTACAGAATGTTTCAAAGATTCACTCTCAGGTGAAGATGGGAGACAGGTTTTGCTGGGAAAATACATCGAAGGCTTCAAAGAAATTGACAGGTATTGTTCGTATGGTTAATATACAACCATTTAGTGTTAAGTGTTGTAGTCAAGTACATTTATTCAAGTACCAAGTACTTCTGAGTACTTATGGTTCCAATACCAAGTACTGTACCTGGGTCTGAGTACAACGTTTCAGAACCCGAGTACCAAGTTCAAGGGTCAGAGTTAGGGCTGTTGCGATATGAAATTTTCGTTATCGATATCGTGAAAATTTTCCTTCAATACCCAAACGATATCGCAGATCCCGTTTGTGTTTACTGAAGCACCATGTCAAAAACTGCAGTACATGGCAGTGGCCGCATCC
This sequence comes from Holothuria leucospilota, assembly GCA_029531755.1. NCBI lineage: Eukaryota > Metazoa > Echinodermata > Holothuroidea > Aspidochirotida > Holothuriidae > Holothuria > Holothuria leucospilota. The sequence continues at coordinate 38,781,962 of CM055974.1, read as the reverse complement.
CCAATGACGACGTAATTTGTGACAGACTGCCTTAGCAACCGGCGTAAGAATGACTCAATGCTATCGTTATATTACTGCTCTGTTTATTCTTTCTTACACCCAGTGAGGCTGGAAATATTGAAAGGAAAAACAGCCTGCAGTAGTTTCACAACTGGGACTAGGCAATGCTAAATAGGTCACAGGTTTGTGCGATCAGGCGATCAGCATCAGAATCAGAACGGAGTTGGACGGGTCCAAATGTGTATGAACCAACCTCAAATTATATCGTTTTAAGAGTGTACACGGTAGCAAACAGTAGGCCTAGCAAACAGAATTTAATTCCTTGCGACGAAGTTCAAAGTTTATAACAAAAAAATCTTTTTACCCAAGTATAAGCGCACAGAAAAAAGACGACGCGTTTGTATATTCCCTGTTGTTTACTGCGTACTTCACCATCGGGTGATTTTTAACATGTGTGAAAAGTTCCGATGAAGACAAGTGCATTAGCAAACAGTTTAAAACCCGCCGTGAAAAAATCGGGCGAGACACAAGTCTGTTCGTGTCTACAGTTAATTTCTCCCAGTTTGAAATTTAAACTTCAATTGCGATGTATGATTTAGAGCCATTCAGAACTGCAAACTGGAGCAACAGTGTACACAGCCCATCGCAATGGCTTTCATTCCATACAAAACAGCACAAGGTAATTAGGTAAGCCTTGCCCACTTCACTGAGTTAATGGTACACAAAAGGTACGCATGAGCTCCAAAGCTATCGCCGACAAGATCATGGCTACAAAAATACGCAACTTGCAAATTTGAATGTGAAAGAGAATACCCTCGCTCTCATTGGTTAATTGAAGGTATCTACGATGTAGAGTACATGTTGACTGTCGAGTGGACAAAGTTTTGTATTTATTTCATTGCGTTAAACGCTAAAGCCTACAGCCGTAGCCTCTGTGCGGCCTGCCGCACAGGCTGCTAATTTGTACTTCATAAAAAGTTTTCAACATTGTCGGAAAGAATTGCTAATAATGTAGCCTACTGTACAGCTGTTTTTCGCATGCGCCCAGGGCCTTCCTTTTAAAAGGTACATGATGCACACTTTGCACAGTTTCCACTGTAGGCTAGCTGACATTTTACTACATGCAATGCAGCGATTGTGCATGTATTACGAGCACTTTTACGTTTTTCTGTGGGTCAGCCAATTTGCAGTGCGATCTTGCAGGTTTATCAACTAAATCTTCTTTGCCATTTTCACTCAGTTTTTGTGAGTAGTAAAGTAAATAAACTATGTGACAAACATTTTCAGGCCGCTCATCAAGTTTGTGAGGATGTGTTGCATGCATGGATTTTCACGATATCGTTTGGGGATTTTCGTAAACGATATCGGGAGCAAAATCTTATATCGATATTTTTGGCCGATATCGTCATATCGTAACAACCGTAGTCAGAGTACAGCCTTTTTTAATCCTAGTACAGTGCAGGAGTACTGTTTTACCAGCTTAATTCTCGAGTACTTTTATGTTTGACTTTCTGCCCCCTTGGTGTCATGATTCTGAAGTATAGTCAGGTATAGCCCCACCCAAGTCTGGTATACATGTACAACAGATTGCATATGTTCAAATGAAAACTTAAATTTTTTACTTTTTATAGGTTCTTCCGCATGATGGGGACTCTGTTTGGTTTTATAGCAAAGGACATTACTGAAAAATGTAGAATTCTGAATGAACACAAGGCAGAACACCCGGATCACTTTTCTACAGTACAGTCAATGTTGGAGTATGAAGTTACCAATAACCTTACAACATGTAAAACACAATCTGGATTACTCTCAGGATCGAGAACACTTCTCAGACTTCATCGCAGCTTGCAATTCTTTGCAAAATTTTTGGACAAAGTTGCAGAAATTGAGGATGATGCCAAGTGTTCTGATGTAGCATCAGATGTTTATGGTAAAACATTAGGTGAGTTTCACCCCTGGCTAATCCGACAGGCAGCGTATCTAGCCATGAGGTCATTACCACTAAAGAAAGATTTAATTGAGAACTACGTCAAGCAGAGTCATGAAGAGGCTAAGGAATTAGTTCCATTGCTGGTGAAGTCCATGTTGGAGGTCTATGATATCATCCAGGCACTGTATGAAGAGAAAAGTCTTTTAACATTACCATGAATGATTATAAGTTATATATGAAAGTTTGCACCTGCATTGAACTAGGCAGTTTGGATCTTACATCACAGTAAATTAACTTATTTCCTAGAGGGCCCTTTCACACTAGGCATGATAGGAAGTGATATGATATGATGTGATATGATATGATATGATATGATATGATATGATATGATATGATATGATATGATATGATACAATGTGATATGATATGATATGATATGATATGATATAAAAGTTGAAATGCTGTTACAACTTTGACTCTCTCTGACTTATGTGTGATGCAGTGTGATATGATGAGGTGAAGTTAAAGTGAAAAAAATTCAACTGTTGTCACTTGTTGTTGAAGAATTTTTTTGAGACCAATCATGAGATAAAATTGCCATTTTTTAAGATTTCATGGCTTACCTGGCATTAGAATATCACTGAGGTACAAAAGAAATAAGTCTTACATAGTGTGCAAGACCAGGCTTCATTATCATTTCATCATACGGTGTCACATTGCGTCATACTGCATTAATTGGGTCAATACTGTATACTGCATCATGCACATTGGGGCTTAATGTTTTGATTCAGCTTACTTTCTTTTCATGAGACTTGTCTTTCATGAGGCACTGTGTACCAGAATAATGTTTTATCCTGAAATTACCTCATTTTTACAAAACTTTGAAACATTTCACACTGATATGACAGATTTCACTCTTCACATTTGATTGCATTATACAGTATTAGTGTTATTTAGAAGAAGAAAGATCCTTTCTGAAATACACACTTACTGTAAATTTCCCTGGTATTAAAAGATGCTTTCTAAAAATTTCATGTACAAAATTTGATTGACTGAAAGAATATCATTGTCACTGTAATCATTTACATTTTTACAACATTTCCGATTGCAATAAGTTAACATTCCACAGAATGGTGGTAATTTTTATGATTGGAATTCACTTTTAATATTTCATGAAACCAAAGTGGAAAACCATGTAAAACCAATGAGAAAATTGTCTTTTTTCCAAGGTAGGAATTTTTTATGCATTTTATCATTTATGTGGGGATGCTTGAAAAATGGAAGTACATACCAAGTCAGTTAACATGTTTATTTAGTTAGGGTGACCCTGCCGCAAGGGAACATGTTTACATTTGGTCTTTTTACTTATCCCTGGATGTCAGGTAGCATTTTGTACAATTTTCCCTAGCAGTGAAGGTTGACTTTCAAGTCTAAACATACATATTTATAGGAAGCGCTATCACTATTGGTCACTTGAAGAGTTCAACCAATACAGTAACACTGACATCATACAAGTTTGAATAGCAGTGAACAGTGATGTCAAACTTTGCCATAACAAACTAATGTGGAAGATTTCAATGTTTATACATGATGATGTACTGTAGGTGTTAGGCTTTCAGGAAGGTATTGGGCAAATGCATTCATATGCTTGACTTCTCAGCAAGAATTGGATTCGACGAGAAAGATATGTTCTTTCGGTACAAGAGAAGATTGTTTTCCATCCATGTTTTTTCCATTGACTTCAAAGTCTCAACCATAAGGATACTCATATAAAATGAGCATTATTATCCCTGATTGGGCTGGCCCTCCACGGTTTTGTGGTTGGGAGTGAGTTCCTTCACATTTGCTCCCTGACATTGAGGGATAAGTGAAAAGACCAATGTAAACATGTTCCCTCGTGGCAGGGTTACCCTGACTAATGTTTATTAAGTTGTGATTCTTGTAATGACTTGTAAATTAGAAACAGTGCAGCATGCAAAAACCTGTATGTATGTAGTAGTGCATATTGTGTAGTGAAAGTATTATTGGTGTATACCCATGAGCAGAGCTGTTGTATCAATATGGTTCATTGCTATAGCCGAGTGGATAGAGACAACGGCTTTTGAAACAGTGAGGCCTAGCAATTCACTTAACCGTTTGCAACTTTTGCATAATTCAACTTATGCTCTGTGAAAGCATTTCTTACAGTAAGAAGTATTCACATAGAGCTGTTTGTAAAGACTCAGCATAACTGCAAGACTTGCACATGAGGTATTCCTGTTCAAGCTGGACCTTGTTTCAGCACATCCTAAACCAATGACTAGGACTGTAGTTGTTTAAAGACAGATTTGCATCACTTCAAGTATGACTTTTACAAAGGGGTAAGCAAAAGTCTCAGTTGGTGACTATTCTTTGATTGACATTAGAGTTACAAAATTCAAAAGATGCAGAGCAGCTCATATTACACAGCATGCACAGAGAATGTTTTGATTACACATGGGGTCTTTTGTGCTCACCAGGATGTAGCCTTGAGCAGTGAACTATGTCTGTATCTGCACAAGGAGAAGCAGTAAAGACAATTATGGGCAGGGCTTACCACCAAGTAAAAGTAATACTTGGGATGATGCAAATCCCTCTTTAAAGTAGTGTTGTACTGATATTGCCAGCTGTCTGATATTACCTAACTGATACTAATTGTCCCATATGTCATGAAAATGGGACACTATTTGAGCACTTTTTAATGCAAATTCCAATATTTTACCTTGTCAAGATGAAACAACACTTCATTGTGCTGTCCCATAGCCTAAGGTTAGTTGCCAAATGCTTATTTCCCAAATATAGGCATTGGATCGGTATCGGTCAATACTGTCAACTAAAATACTGGCATCGGTAATATCAGCTACTTGCAATATCAGTACAACACTACTTTAAAGAGGGATTTGCATCATCCCAAGTATTACTTTTACTTGGTGGTAAGCCCTGCCCATAATTGTCTTTACTGCTTCTCCTTGTGCAGATACAGACATAGTTCACTGCTCAAGGCTACATCCTGGTGAGCACAAAAGACCCCATGTGTAATCAAAACATTCTCTGTGCATGCTGTGTAATATGAGCTGCTCTGCATCTTTTGAATTTTGTAACTCTAATGTCAATCAAAGAATAGTCACCAACTGAGACTTTTGCTTACCCCTTTGTAAAAGTCATACTTGAAGTGATGCAAATCTGTCTTTAAACAACTACAGTCCTAGTCATTGGTTTAGGATGTGCTGAAACAAGGTCCAGCTTGAACAGGAATACCTCATGTGCAAGTCTTGCAGTTATGCTGAGTCTTTACAAACAGCTCTATGTGAATACTTCTTACTGTAAGAAATGCTTTCACAGAGCATAAGTTGAATTATGCAAAAGTTGCAAACGGTTAAGTGAATTGCTAGGCCTCACTGTTTCAAAAGCCGTTGTCTCTATCCACTCGGCTATAGCAATGAACCATATTGATACAACAGCTCTGCTCATGGGTATACACCAATAATACTTTCACTACACATATTGCACTACTACATACATACAGGTTTTGCATGCTGCACTGTTTCTAATTTACAAGTCATTACAAGAATCACAACTTAATAAACATTAGTCAGGGTAACCCTGCCACGAGGGAACATGTTTACATTGGTCTTTTCACTTATCCCTCAATGTCAGGGAGCAAAATGTGAAGGAACTCACTCCCCAACCACAAAACCGTGGAGGGCCAGCCCAATCAGGGATAATAATGCTCATTTTATATGAGTATCCTTATGGTTGAGACTTTGAAGTCAATGGAAAAAACATGGATGGAAAACAATCTTCTCTTGTACCGAAAGAACATATCTTTCTCGTCGAATCCAATTCTTGCTGAGAAGTCAAGCATATGAATGCATTTGCCCAATACCTTCCTGAAAGCCTAACACCTACAGTACATCATCATGTATAAACATTGAAATCTTCCACATTAGTTTGTTATGGCAAAGTTTGACATCACTGTTCACTGCTATTCAAACTTGTATGATGTCAGTGTTACTGTATTGGTTGAACTCTTCAAGTGACCAATAGTGATAGCGCTTCCTATAAATATGTATGTTTAGACTTGAAAGTCAACCTTCACTGCTAGGGAAAATTGTACAAAATGCTACCTGACATCCAGGGATAAGTAAAAGACCAAATGTAAACATTTCCCTTGCGGCAGGGTCACCCTAACTAAATAAACATGTTACTGACTTGGTATGTACTTCCATTTTTCAAGCATCCCCACATAAATGATAAAATGCATAAAAAATTCCTACCTTGGAAAAAGACAATTTTCTCATTGGTTTTACATGGTTTTCCACTTTGGTTTCATGAATATTAAAGTGAATTCCAATCATAAAAATTACCACCATTCTGTGGAATGTTCACTTATTGCAATCGGAATGTTGTAAAAATGTAAATGATTACAGTGATGCAATGATATTCTTTCAGTCAATCAAATTTTGTACATGAAATTTTTAGAAAGCATCTTTTAATACCAGGGAAATTTACAGTAAGTGTGTATTTCAGAAAGGATCTTTCTTCTTCTAAATAACACTAATACTGTATAATGCAATCAAATGTGAAGAGTGAAATCTGTCATATCAGTGTGAAATGTTTCAAAGTTTTGTAAAAATGAGGTAATTTCAGGATAAAACATTATTCTGGTACACAGTGCCTCATGAAAGACAAGTCTCATGAAAAGAAAGTAAGCTGAATCAAAACATTAAGCCCCAATGTGCATGATGCAGTATACAGTATTGACCCAATTAATGCAGTATGACGCAATGTGACACCGTATGATGAAATGATAATGAAGCCTGGTCTTGCACACTATGTAAGACTTATTTCTTTTGTACCTCAGTGATATTCTAATGCCAGGTAAGCCATGAAATCTTAAAAAATGGCAATTTTATCTCATGATTGGTCTCAAAAAAATTCTTCAACAACAGTGACAACAAGTTGAATTTTTTTCACTTTAACTTCACCTCATCATATCACACTGCATCACACATAGTCAGAGAGAGTCAAGTTGTAACAGCATTTCAACTTTTATATCATATCATATCATATCATATCATATCACATTGTATCATATCATATCATATCATATCATATCATATCATATCATATCATATCATATCATATCACATCATATCATATCACTTCCTATCATGCCTAGTGTGAAAGGGCCCTCTAGGAAATAAGTTAATTTACTGTGATGTAAGATCCAAACTGCCTAGTTCAATGCAGGTGCAAACTTTCATATATAACTTATAATCATTCATGTAATGTTAAAAGACTTTTTCTCTTCATACAGTGCCTGATGATATCATAGACCTCCAACATGGACTTCACCAGCAATGGACTAATTCCTTAGCCTCTTCATGACTCTGCTTGACGTAGTTTCTCAATTAAATCTTTCTTTAGTGGTAATGACCTCATGGCTAGATACGCTGCCTGTCGGATTAGCCAGGGTGAAACTCACCTAATGTTTTTACCATAAACATCTGATGCTACATCATAACACTTGGCATCATCCTCAATTTCTGCAACTTTGTCCAAAATTTTTGCAAAGAATTGCAAGCTGCGATGAAAGTCTGAGAAGTGTTCTCGATCCTGAGAGTAATCCAGATTGTGTTTTAACATGTTGTAAGGTTATTGGTAACTTCATACTCCAACATTGACTGTACTGTAGAAAAGTGATCCGGGGGTGTTCTGCCTTTGTGTTCATTCAGAATTCTACATTTTTCAGTAATGTCCTTTGCTATAAAACCAAACAGAGTCCCCATCATGCGGAAGAACCTATAAAAAGTAAAAAATTTAAGTTTTCATTTGAACATATGCAATCTGTTGTACATGTATACCAGACTTGGGTGGGGCTATACCTGACTATACTTCAGAATCATGACACCAAGGGGGCAGAAAGTCAAACATAAAAGTACTCGAGAATTAAGCTGGTAAAACAGTACTCCTGCACTGTACTAGGATTAAAAAAGGCTGTACTCTGACTACGGTTGTTACGATATGACGATATCGGCCAAAAATATCGATATAAGATTTTGCTCCCGATATCGTTTACGAAAATCCCCAAACGATATCGTGAAAATCCATGCATGCAACACATCCTCACAAACTTGATGAGCGGCCTGAAAATGTTTGTCACATAGTTTATTTACTTTACTACTCACAAAAACTGAGTGAAAATGGCAAAGAAGATTTAGTTGATAAACCTGCAAGATCGCACTGCAAATTGGCTGACCCACAGAAAAACGTAAAAGTGCTCGTAATACATGCACAATCGCTGCATTGCATGTAGTAAAATGTCAGCTAGCCTACAGTGGAAACTGTGCAAAGTGTGCATCATGTACCTTTTAAAAGGAAGGCCCTGGGCGCATGCGAAAAACAGCTGTACAGTAGGCTACATTATTAGCAATTCTTTCCGACAATGTTGAAAACTTTTTATGAAGTACAAATCAGCAGCCTGTGCGGCAGGCCGCACAGCGGCTACGGCTGTAGGCTTTAGCGTTTAACGCAATGAAATAAATACAAAACTTTGTCCACTCCACAGTCAACATGTACTCTACATCGTAGATACCTTCAATTAACCAATGAGAGCGAGGGTATTCTCTTTCACATTCAAATTTGCAAGTTGCGTATTTTTGTAGCCATGATCTTGTCGGCGATAGCTTTGGAGCTCATGCGTACCTTTTGTGTACCATTAACTCAGTGAAGTGGGCAAGGCTTACCTAATTACCTTGTGCTGTTTTGTATGGAAAGAAAGCCATTGCGATGGGCTGTGTACACTGTTGCTTCAGTTTGCAGTTCTGAATGGCTCTAAATCATACATCGCAATTGAAGTTTAAATTTCAAACTGGGAGAAATTAACTGTAGAAACGAACAGACTTGTGTCTCGCCCGATTTTTTCACGGCGGGTTTTAAACTGTTTGCTAATGCACTTGTCTTCATCGGAACTTTTCACACATGTTAAAAATCACCCGATGGTGAAGTACGCAGTAAACAACAGGGAATATACAAACGCGTCGGCTTTTTTCTGTGCGCTTATACTTGGGTAAAAAGATTTTTTTGTTATAAACTTTGAACTTCGTCGCAAGGAATTAAATTCTGTTTGCTAGGCCTACTGTTTGCTACCGTGTACACTCTTAATACGATATAATTTGAGGGTGGTTCATACACATTTGGACCCGTCCAACTCCGTTCTGATTCTGATGCTGATCGCCTGATCGCACAAACCTGTGACCTATTTAGCATTGCCTAGTCCCAGTTGTGAAACTAACTGGCAGGCTGTGTTTTCCTTTCAATATTTCCAGCCTCACTGGGTGTAAGAAAGAATAAACAGAGCAGTAATATAACGATAGCATTGAGTCATTCTTACGCCGGTTGCTAAGGCAGTCTGTCACAAATTACGTCGTCATTGGGGATGCGGCCACTGCCATGTACTGCAGTTTTTGACATGGTGCTTCAGTAAACACAAACGGGATCTGCGATATCGTTTGGGTATTGAAGGAAAATTTTCACGATATCGATAACGAAAATTTCATATCGCAACAGCCCTAACTCTGACCCTTGAACTTGGTACTCGGGTTCTGAAACGTTGTACTCAGACCCAGGTACAGTACTTGGTATTGGAACCATAAGTACTCAGAAGTACTTGGTACTTGAATAAATGTACTTGACTACAACACTTAACACTAAATGGTTGTATATTAACCATACGAACAATACCTGTCAATTTCTTTGAAGCCTTCGATGTATTTTCCCAGCAAAACCTGTCTCCCCATCTCACCTGAGAGTGAATCTTTGAAACATTCTGTAACAAATTGGAGGTCAAATCATCTTGAGTATTTGACATGAATTGCTATGTTGTGGAATATCCTTGCAGTACCTTTAAAGCCTGTGGTTTAGACAAAAACATTAACATTCAAATTTTCTGATAATGTCAAAGGAATAAATGGCAAGTCACTAAAGGACCTTTCAAAGTAGTACTACAGTTGTAAGGTCAAGGTCATGCTACATTTGAAGCACTGTACTGTATGCATAAAATGCTGTCACTTTACATGACAAATACAACATAATGTTCTCACCTGACTTGAGTTGGTGATGTTTGATGCCTTACAATTTGCACAAAACTGCTAAAAATTTTAAATGAATTGAGACACATGAAAAGTAAATAACAGGATGTTAACCCAGTTTTGGAAAGTATGGCAATTGCACACCCGAGATTTTTTTTCTAGATTTTTATTGCACACTTGAAAATTCACATTGCACACCTGATTTTTTAAGCTGATGGCGATTGCCTCATATAACCCTAGGTATATGTTATATTGACTTGGCCTATTGGACATGAGAAAATCTTGCCCCTTGAGGACCGGCGCAACGAACTGGTGACCACGGAATGAGATAGCCGATTTTTTGATGTCATTTAACCACAAGCGATTGTTTGCTTAGTCGGAGCAAATATTTACCCAGCATGAGAGCCAGGAACTGACCATCGTTCTGTAGCAGTTTTCTTGCTAAAAATTATCAATAATTCCACCAAACCTGGACTGATTTTCTGATTTAAAAATTGTTTTAGGCCTAATGTCAATTTATACTGTACATGAAGTTCAGTTTCAGCAAATGATTTTGTATGACTGCCCAAATTACTTCATAATGCTTCAGGCGGCTTGATGTCCACTGCAAGTGGGTTATTAACTGCAAAAATGTGACATCTGGAGAATATAACCCTTGAAACAGATGCAGGCAATTTTGTCCTTCGTTCAAGGGAACAAATTCTCTAAAGATGATCACAAGTCGTGATCATGATGTGCTGATGACTTGACTGAATGATGTATGCTGTGTCGGCCATCACTCGGCTAAGACCCCTGGAGTAAGGCATATTTATGATCCGGTATCGATCCCATACTTTCCACTCTGGGTGTTAAGAAGGCCATCAAGGGTTTTGTTTAAATTTCTCCCAAGTATTTATTTAACACTTGAAATTTCGTGTGCACACTTGAAGTGTGCATTCAACACATAGTTGCACACTGCACACTTCAATTTTTTCTCGAGCACACCCAAGATCTCAGCGAAAGTGCATACTTTCCAATCTGGATGTTACCAAAACATGATAGCTTGTCTTCTGAACCAAGTATCATGTGCCGATGGACATTTTTGATTTTTTTGGTGCCCTCCATGCTGCCATACAGTAGCCTAGTTAAATCATTCTCTATTTATGAACACACAAAATCAGTGAAAGCAGATTTTTTGACGGTATCTTATTACTGCATACTGTATAATATATTACATTTAAAAATTTCTAGGCCAACTCAACATTTAAATTTTCATGTCGGATGCAACAGTCCAAATGGAATATAATTTCTTGCACATCACATGTCCATTAAGTTAACTGATGAAACTGCAGTTGAGTTACCTATTGAAAAGTCTAATATCTAATTGATGTCAAACAGGAAGAATTCAATATTTAATTAGTGCCTACCACTGCTGGATGAAAACAGTCAATATTTTACAAAATATCTCAAAGCATGGACCTTTTGGATGTTTGAATTGTTGAGAAAAATGGAACTGACTTTTTTTTAAGTTATGGAGAACTGGTTCAACTTTTTTCATGTTCTTGTTATGAAAAGGTCCTAATCACAGTCACTATTTCAAACTGAGGCCTAGGCCTTGTATTACCTAACATGAAGCTGGGGGAATGAACGTCATAGAATAGAACAAAAAATCCACCACCTGTACAGTATGTGTCTCAAACCTGCTGCAGAAATTTTCATAATTATTTAAAAAATCTACCAAACGTTTTTCCATGAATTTCATCAGAATTTGCATAAAATGCTTTCTGAAATAAAAACTTCACCTGTCATCATCATATAGCCTCATAAATACACAGCTATAGCCGTGTACACACATTCGTTTCGTCAGCAGGCCTGGCCTACCTACTGCCAATGTAACTTTCGCTTTGAATCGCGTATGTACCACGACATAGTCTTCAGAAGGCTACCCTTTTGTTTGCCTGAACTGTTGCAAAATATGAATAATGAAAGAAAGCCTCTTCTTCTTTCTTCGGAATACGGTGACACATCCAAAGGGACATTACTTCACCACGCATGAGTCGAGAGGTACAGTACCTAAGCCCTAATGCTATTTGCATAAACCGACGGGGTCTTTATGATGCATGGAATTTTCAACTAAAGAGGCAGGAGACTATTCCAATCCTTGACTGTACAGTATTAGCAGAAAACTATATTTGTAGCAGTTAGTCCTAGTGTAAAGATGCGAAAAGTGTAGGTTATGCATACCGCGAGTTTTTGCGAGTGGGATGCTGAAGTCTATCAAACAGGGATCTGAGCCTACCAAAAACACCCTTAGTAAAAGAATTAGTCTATTTTGCCTACGACGTTCTGATAACGAAGGAATCGAGGTCTTTCAGTACAGAAGTCCATAGACCCAGCTCTCATGAAAAGGTCGAACTGACCAACGAGCCGATCTCCTTTGAATACTCTCCAGCTTATCCTGTAGGTAAATCTGGTGTGGATCCCACACGCTGATGGCATATTCCAAAACAGGCCGGAGAAGGCCCTTATAAGCAGTTAGCTTCACATCGCTAGGCAAAAAGGCGATTTCTTTGAAGTACCCTTAGATTCTGTACCTTTATTACAAATAAATTGGACATGTTTATTCCAACTAGGTCACTAGTGATAAAACCCGCTTAAGTACTAATTGAGTCAAGCTTAATACCTTTTCACTGTTTAAGACATAATCAAAACAGACAGGCTTCTCTTTTCTGGCAAAAGTGATGGTATTGCACTTTGAGGCTGGAATCTCATACCCCATGTCTTAGCCCAGAGACATGGGCGTCCGGGAGGGGGGGGGCAAGGAAATCAAAAACTTGAAAAAACGAAGAAAAAATAAAGAAAGAAAAAAATGAAGAAAATATAACTTTAACATTTCTTAAGCAGTTCAATCAGTGTGAATTTCTACTCTCAAAACAGGAATTAATAAAAATATCAACACTCAGGCCCAGAAGCAGCCGAGCATTTTTTGTATTTTTTAAAGTTTATATTTACGATATTGCTTATGTGTCCCCCTTTTATATGTGGTAAAAGGCCTTGGAAGTGCCATTTCCAGCAATCTGGGAAGCATTTTGGGCCAAAATTTTCTTGCGCTCCGCGCCATCTCATTGTGGCGCGGAGCGCTGAGAGTCTATCTATGCGCTTCGCCACCCCCCCCCCCCCCCATGACAAATTCTTGGCTATGCCTTTGTCAACACTGTGTGAAAGTAGCATCATAAACTCTTTTCTGGGAGTAAAAATATTTCCCATGGAAAAAGTTGGGCCCCTAAAAAATTTTGCCCCTCCCTTGATTTTTTTTCTGGCGGACGCCCATGCCCAGAGACCTTAGATTATCAATGTCAACCTGAAGCTTACGACAGTCCACTAGCATCATCAATAACTCGATAGCAAACACGATCATCTGCAAAAAGCCTGACATTAGAACTGGCACTACTAATGATATCATTGATGTGCACTAAAAAGAGAATTGGTCCTACAATGGACCCCTGAGGGACTCCACACACAACATCGTCAAAAGAAGACCTAGTACCATTTACTACGACAGCCTGTTTACGATCAGAGAGGAAATCGTCAACCCCTGGAGGATCTGTTTCGAAACACCTAGACTAACAAAGCTTTGGTTTTTAAAAGCTCATGAGGCACTGTGTCAAAAGCCTTTTCAAAATCCAGAATGGAACACATCATTTGCTTGTTTGAATCCAGGGATGAAGCCCAGTCTTCAATGACTGACACCAACTGAGTATCGCAGCTGTGCGATTTTCTAAAAGCATGCTGTTTTGATGAAAGGACATTCTTGGATTCAAAGAAGTCCATTAAGTTTGAGCTAATAATGTGTTCTAACAATCTGTAACATTTACAGGTGAGCGAGATAGGCCGATAATTACTATGGTAGGGAACTGTCATTCTTTTTATAAATGGGTGATTATTTAAATTAGGGTACCAATGGTAAAATATGCTTTTAAAGGCAAAGTCTTGCTATTTTAATCCACATGGTCTTTGCTATGCTTTCATTTTGTCCTCACTATTTATGTAAGTGCATAATCTTTCAAAAAATAAGTATCACTGTAGTGAATCCTCCCAATTTTGATGAAAAAATTGGCTAAAATTAGCAATTTTGGGGGCAAAAAGTGTGACATTTAAACTACCGTAGCAGAAATTAGATTTTCACTTATTTTTACACTTATCTTGCTCAGTTATTTTAACTTAAATGGTTGATGAGGTATCAATTGTACCCTTGAAACTCATATTTTATGAGAAACTGACATTTTTCTCTTTCCTGGGATTCGACGAAAGAGAGGTTCCACGTGTAACATTTGGTGTTACCGTTCAGCATTTTTACGAACGCAGGATTTAGCGTCCGGGACGCAAGAAATTTTGTAGGAACGCAAAATGTGCTGCTGCACTGTGTCCGCGGGACGCAAGATTTTTTTGCGGCTTTTGCCTGACACTTAACTTACCACCTAACCCCTGCAAATACAGCCAATAATGACTGCAATGCAATGCATGCACAAGTAACTTGAGTAAGACTGTTTTCTTTTCACTTTTGAGACAGCCCGATGTAATGGCATCGTTTTCAGACCTTATTTTCAGTTTAAGCACAAACAAAGTTAAGATGTACTGTTCCGTGATGCAAGCATGTACGAGGTTTGAAGTACGAGATCTCGTTCAGCGATCATATCACAGTGCAATGTGCCACTTGCAAAGTTGCAGCTCGATTGGGCGTGTGTCACTGCACGAGGTTACGTACTGTATTGCTTGTATGTACTATGTACAGTAAATTAGTGTTTGCACCGGGTAGAGAACCCGAACATGATCAGTCGGGGTACCCTGACCGTAACCTTGCAACATGTGACTTCAGAAGTTCAGTGCATTGTATGCACGTAAATTCGTGAACTCGATCCATCGGCCCCACTTTTTCTTCTCTGATCGGATCAATCAGATAAACACTACTGTATACATCACAATGCTTTGTTAAATTTTGGGCTACTTTATTTGTGCCATTGGTTCTTAATATCGTGAGTTTGAAAATCAACGAGAATACTTGATTTGACCATATACTTTGAGTGCCATTAACTTGTGATGTGCGATCAGTCGATTCAGTCCTATCATTACCTACTGTGGCTTTGTGTCCAGTGTGCCGTAACGTGCATGTGCATATTGCTATCGTAACAAAAAATAACGATAGTTTGTCCCCTGCAACTTCTGCACTGTCAAGTTGTTCAAAGTTTGCGTAAATTGCTTTCTTGTTACTCTTATCAAAAATCCACTATGTACTGTGCAAACTGTTCCTTCGTGGTAATGACAGACTTGACAGTAAAATTCTTTCCGATGCAGCTTCCTGGGCAGAGATTTCACCCGTACAGTACCGTTAACTATGTACGGCACGATACGGCAGACACTGTGCATGTCGTTATCACATACGAACGTTCGTTCGTTGCCTGGCTCTGCATGTTCGATATGGTGTGGCGAAGCAGTGCACGTGACTCTGGCATGCTCCACTTTTAAATATAGGGTACAGAAAAAATGGGGAAATATTTTGCTCAATTTTGCCATATATTTAGAAACTTTGGGGGCAAAAAGTTTGCAATATAGTTTGGAGTAGCAATGAAAAATTACGAGCAACGTAAAGGTCGGTATCATCTTAATATTCAAGTCAGTAACAGGATAGAAGATATTTGTTTTCGTGCACACGTTGCAAGGTACAGCCTTGAAAGAATGTGTACGATGCTACAGCTGACGAAGTGGATTTTGTTTCCAAAAAATAAAACTCTACCAAAAATATGAAGTTTTAGCGATTGATTTGATACAAAGAATACTATTTTGGTTAAAATATGTGCATAGTTTATGTATACCTAACTATAATACCAAAATTTACTTCTTTAGATGATGGAAGCATGTCATCTTAATTTAACTAAAAATAAAATAACTATGAGATCTAGTAACATAAAAGTCGAGCCAATTGACGTATATCTACCTGCGTATGATACTGTATAGCAATGAAATGTATTTCAAAATTCCAGCACTTTCTCTCACGCTACTTCTCTGCCTTAGTTTTTACATGTTCCCGATCCACACGTGCTGCGTGCTGTTTATGAGCTGTCTTTTGACGTTCATTTATCAAGGGAGATTAGGCCAGCTAGCAAACTATCGTACGGAGTACCTACTGTACAATAAAAGATTTTCTGTCTGCGGAACTAAAGGTTCGTGCGATACCGATCTCGTCCTTCATTATGCAAGTTCTGAGCTACTGATTCAAATGTTGTAGGCACCTTCATGTTTGCCATTAAAGTTGATGATCTTGATAGTTAGATTTTAAGTGATGTTTTTAGCTGGTAAAATAATTGGCTCCTACAATTGGCTACAGTGAATTGCACAGGGTTTGGTACAGACATAGGCTACAAAGCAAGTTGCAACTCACAACTTGGTCAAACAATAGTCATACAGTGAATCCAATGGGACGCAAACTCTCTAAGTTGGGACGCGAACTTTTTAAGCACTTGCGTCCCGGGACGCAAACTTTTTTCTCTAGTAAAAACACTGACCGTTACAGTGTGAAATTTTAGTATCTTATTTTCCAAAAATTACCTACAGTAAATACTAAATCTTTCTTGTTTTAGTGGTTGATTGAAGCCTGTGCAATTGTTTAATGCATATATAGGTTTGGACAAAAGCAACTGTCCAGAAAATAAAAACATAGCCATTTTGCATTTTGACAGGCCACTTTGGTGTCACGGAAATATGTTACATAGTGAACCTTTGCAGTTAAAATACTACTACTTCCTAAACTTGATATGTTGTCATTTTTAGCTGAACTATAGTATTTAACATAGCTTTTAACTTACAGGTAGTAAAACTGTGCCACCTTGTTTATGATTTGAAATATCATACAATATTACTTTGGTGTTCTCCCAATCTAGGTTACACGTGGAACGTATTGTTTGTACCACAGAATTGAGATGAAACCCTTGACTAAGTAATCACAAGAGGTTTTAGCTTCAGACTGCTCAGATTAACTATAGAAAACCCATAAATGATATAAAATAACTCAATAAGTAGTCTTAGTGGGACAAACATATTTTTGGTGTTCATGTTACACTGTGAAACCTATAATTTCCGTCCAATGGGGCTATTTTGAGGTCAAACGTCATCTGAGCATTCATAAAACAACTTGTACAACATCATTTAGGCCTAAGCCTACAATGAACTAGTAAATATAACAATTCCACCCATGGTTTCACATCAAAAATTATGGTACATGAAATTAGGGCTATAAATGTCATGTCACAGTCTGGTACCCTAATTAAAATAAACACCCAAATAGGGCAGACATTTGCCCTCTTCCAATCAATGGGTATTCGCCCACTTGAGAGGGATTGTTGATAAAGGTGACTCAACATAGGGGCAATATCCGATGCGATTTCTCTGAGGACCCAAGGGTGGATGTTGTCCGGTCCAACAGCTTTATGTTTGTTTTAAGGCCTTTTAACAGTTTTTCAACCCCATGTGTGGAGATAGTAATATCAGCCATTCTGCTATGAGTCGGTCTACGGAATGGAATTACACGTACTATAGGCCTACAAAATTTTAGTGAAGACACTAGTAAACTGAGAACTGAAGGCTAGGGCCTTGTCCAGATCAGTAATGGCTAATTTGTCATTTGTCTGGAGAGGGGGGATACTGTGCTTATCCTTGTTGCTAGGTTTAGGGAGATGACATATCCCATTTGAAGAAGTCAAGGCTGGTGTGCATGATACTTTGCATAAAAGTAAATAAACAGGGTAAACAGGGCTAATTGTAATACTAGTTCGAGCCACCTTATTACTGTCTTCTGTTATATTCTCTAAAGAATTGTGACTTTGAACAATCGAGGTCAAACCTAAAACAAAACACACTAGTCACAAAGTTAGCGACGAATAAGCCTTAACCGTTACTGCACACTGATCTAGGTACCAGTAAAAGTAACGTTAAACTAAGAAAGAAAAGCACACCCACTTTGAAGAATGATTTCTTTAAAATAAAGCATTTCATCTCAAATTTCATATTTAATTTGTCGCCAGTAGTGTACTAAGTGCACTGGGTAATCAAAATGGTAAAGAAATCTATCCTCCAAGACTTCAGTTAAGGCCTAGTCAACACCTTGACCTGCGTACTACAACTGTTGCCTAGCCTTGCATATACTTGGTGTCAATCACCACGAGTTTTGTCAACGAATTTGTGCAGCTTGCATTAAGCTATTTGTGTAGAAGTACATTCCATAACATCTCTTAAAATGAATCTTGACCCTCGACTGTGGTTTAACGGATTTCACATTACGTAACCGTGCTAAATATATCCTACATTACCCATAACCTCAACTTTGATTTACAGTAATCTTATGTATAGACAAAGCATAAGCGCACGGTGACTACTTCAGATTATGGGTCCTGCCATTGGCGTAGCCAGGATTTTTTGAGCAGGGGGAACTGGGGGGTCACGAACGTTTCTGGGAGGGCAACAATTTCTGAATTCTCTCCCTCTCTATAGGACTAATATATACAAAATTGTACATTCCAAAATTTTCCGTAGGGGCACCTGGGGTGGCATGGCTTTTTCGTGGGGGCACGTGCCCTTCGTGACCCCCGTAACTACGCCAATGGGTCCTGCACACTTTTGCCCAAAAATTTAAAGCATTTTCGCCCGAAAATACCATCATTCTGCCCGACGATAGCAAATTTTCTGACCGAAGGGGGGTGCAGCTTCCCCTAGCACCCCCACACTGTACACTCATGAGACCAGTGAGTTGCAAGACACCTTCCGGTTCCATAACTTAGTTATGTTGCGCACGTTTTGGAACCAGCTGCACCACCATAGACCCTTTTCCAAATAGCAATTGCAATGGATTGTGGGATAGAGTTCTGGTAGGCAATGTTGTTGTCAATGGCATTTTGCTGTGGCAAAAAATGATGCCCACCAAAATTCTATCCCACAATCCTTTGTAATTCCTATTGGGAAAAGAGTCTATTACTGAACTTAATCAGTTACTGTAGATTTCATGTGTGTACGACACGGTGAAATGAATCTTATCAGCATAATAACAAGAATGGTATTTGTTTCTATTTACGTTGCCCCTCCTCTTACCCTAACCCCAATCGGCTTACGTTCTGTGATACTAAGGTAAACATAATTTCGAAATTTTCTGATAACTGCAACATGTTTGATTAAACCCATAGCTTCTATTGTCCTTTACTTAGGCAACGCCAGGTGCTCGAGTTCTTCAGACATGTATGTTACTCATCTCTGCTCGAACCCCTTAGTATAGATTGTTGTCCGTCTCTCCTTCTAGTGCCTACTGATTTGAAAATTCGAGTTATAGCATACTATTTGTACCTGTATTTGTATACGCAAGCTCGTTTCTCGTACCAATTAGGCTGGTATATTCAGTCAAACTCGAACTCCAACTGGGCAGATATAAAATTCACACTGGTCTCACTATTTTGTGTGTCATTCGCTCTGGTCCTTTGTAGGTTAGTTAGTTAGTCAGATGAGGTTTAACGGCCCAGTTTCCAACCAATTGGCTCAAGTTGAGCCGGCCACGGCCTTTTTTTCCAGTTGTGGCTCACTGGCTTGTTTTCCCTTACTCCATTGCTTATGCGGAGCATCACGCACAACGGCAGTAGGTTCCATTTTTAAAGTCTGTGGTTTGACTCGACCTGAGAATCGGACCCATATCTCACAGATTGTATGCTTATATCTAGTAGAATTCTGAGCCGCGTAAACGAACTTTACTAGTTGACAACTCATCCTGGTAAACATTACAAAACACACCTTCTCGTGTAATGTATACTACGTCTGCAAAGTGCACTGCACTTTTGAAATTCTGAGGACCAGTAACCTCAAATGCAATGTCTCTCGTTCAATAAATATTGCTGCTGAACATGAGTTTCAAAGTTGAGATAGAGAATTTCATAGATCGATCAATAGCTGGATTTCGAAAATTGAACTCTATACGACGGGTATGACAGATGTTCAACATATAAAGGCTCGTCAATTCTTCTCCTCACACAGGGCCCTGACTAATTAAAATTAAAGCAGCCGAAGGGAGCTAAGAAAAAAAAATAAAACTTGCTTGAATGAAAAAGGAGAACAGATAGCCACTTTTACTAAAAATTCCTCAAACTTGTTTGCAACCCTTTTTCGTTATTTGAATGTTAATCTAGGCCGGTGTATTAAGACGCTCCATTTTGGCTACCATATCAAATACTATCCAAGGCGCAGTAAAAATTAAATCATGGTTGGCGTCCCCACTTATACCTACATTGTAACTGCCCTCCCTGAAAGACGGGATAGCCTAAACTTTTCAGAAAAAAGCCAACAATTTTGTATGGCAGATTTTGCCTGAAGTCACTGCTTTCCCTTTTCTGAAATTCGATTGAGATTCAGTTTGCCCCACTTTCGAAAACCATAACATTTGCTCAATGTACACAGAATAAAGCACGCTTTAGAACATTCAGTACACTTATCGATCAGTTCTACAATGTCAAATCTGTAACGTACTCTCTAAATGTAGAAGAGTGAATTTCACTCTTCGACGATTGCCCACAATGACCACTCTCTGTTTCGAGTGGAATTCCACTCTGCCTGGAGTGGTAATTCACTATTTGGAGTGAATTACCACTCCCAGCAGAGTGAAATTTTCACTCGAAGAAAGAGTGGTCACTGTAGGCAATCATCGAAGAGTGAAATTCACTCTTTTATATTTAGAGAGTAACATTTTTGACGTCACGTAAAATCCGGCTTTCAATATAGGCCTATTGTTGTATTCGCATACAGTATTGCATATTCTGTGTTATCATTTCGATCACAAAAAGCGGTTGTATCTTGTTATTTTCTCTGTATTGGAATGTGTATGTTACGATTGGTACGGTATAACACGTAGCCCTGATTAGTAACTTACAACTTGTGACTCGGTGACCAACTGGAACTTAAAAGAGTAGCAGATCATTACTATTGTTGAACATGTTGTGGAAGGTTCCGAACCAGAAAACATGTTCATCATTTTCTACGAAAGGTCCTCAAAAATAACGAGGACATTGTGGGGGGCGAACATGTTGTTTGCCATATTTGACGTCATTCTGTAATAATTGATACAAAATTATATTATGATTTTTTCTGCAGAGTAAAGGCACTGTTTACTACACAAAATCTCCCTCATTTTCAGGTCACATGTAAGTATATTCTATTCTTGGTACAAAAATGTCCGGGAATAATTTTTCTGTATCACTCTCTGAATTATGTTTATTTAAGTATTAATATGAACTGCCGGTAGCACAATTCTCGTTACTGGATCCTATCTTTCGGCACACGGTGAGCGAATTATTAATCTATACTGGATACGTTCGTTTCCCACACTGTTAAAACAAATCAATATGTCATTGAACCGAAGGTTAAATCATGGAGCAATGTAATATGTGAGAAATTTCCCCACGGGGTTTGATTGCTGATTCACAGTGTTCGTCTCATTCGTACTTCAGCTTGGAATTCTCTGAGCATTGCAATAGGAGTTACCTTCCTGGCAATTACATGGCCTCCCCGCCCTTTGGCTACAGTCGTATATAGGACGCCTCTCGGCCGTTGATTTATTCAGCCGACGGGACTTAAAGCCTGCGTCTGCCAGGATTAGTATTCAGTTCACTTGATGTTGGGGTCTGTCGTCAGCATGCCTGAGTATGCTGCTCGCGGTTTGTCTGGTACACGCTTGTGCTGTTTGCCCGCCGAGCTTTCCTGAAAATATTCAATGAAAAAAGACATTGATACTATGTTAGGCTACTAATTGAACCTGAACCTATCTGCGAGCGAAGACAAGAAAGGGCAAGATGGTTGCTGCTTTTGAAAGCTTGATCCACTTTTGCTGTAGTCCCATCCCGGTGGTTATTAAGAGACCTATTGGATCATACACTCGTTGCATCTCTTCCCGTTTTCAAAATAGTCCCTCTGTAGGCTATGCCTTACACCCTAGACTCAACTAAGTGCAAACTTTCTGGAAAATTTTTAAAGAAATATCTTATCTGATGCCGGCAATGTATAGGCAAACAAAGTGACACATGAAAGTAAATAGTGAGCCTAATGATGGGAAAATCTGTTTTATCTTGTATGGAACTATAAACGATATGCTTAAAATTTCTAAACCGCACCTTTCAGTTTTAAGTATCATCATGGGCTAGATCTGGTACCGTAACTTCGTTACAATCATTATCTTTCTCTTTGAAGTGTTGACCGTGGATAATAGTTGGGGTTGCCCATTTTACCTAAAATGTATGGAAGGAAAAATGTTATTACTCATTTGAATCCTCATTACAATCATTTTAGACGTTGAAAAAAAATCGTGTATTGTTGAAATAAATCGTGTTGCTAAATAACATGTATTGTTAAAGATACACCAAACATTGAGCAACAATGAGAGACTATGCCACAACCCTTACTTTCTTCTAACCCACTTTATTTACCAGTGACGTACTCAGGATATTTTTCATTTCTTGGGAGGGGTGGCCCCTGTAGGGGCACAGAGCTTTCATGGGAGCACACTTTTTCAGAGGTCGTCCCTCAAAACCAGCTGATGTGAAGAGTTGTGGTACCATGGGGGACGAGAGGAAATTTCACTGGCACAAGTTACGGTTATTTCTTGTTATAGCATGCAGCTTAGTATGGTATGTAACGAGTTAAGTTCTGGTTTAATTATTTCCACCGAAAACTGACTTTGCTTTAAGCGCTAAGCGGTAAACATTTTTAGGAATTATGGGAAGAATCCACAAGCAGAGTTTTCTAAACTGTACCTCATTTTTCGAGGACACCACCCGAACTTGCGGGCGACGAGGTTGCGAATCCTAAATAGGGGAAGGTCTGCAGCCCTCACCCGAAAACGAAAATCGAACTGTGTTAGATACGATTTCCACACATGTGGCAATCACGAAAACATTTATTGAACCGTTCATCACTGCTTGCGACTAGCTCTGCGTTTACGGAATAGTTCCTGGAGCCAGTGCGGCCTATTGATTATTTATCCGTCAAAATGACCTAGACAAGGTAGATATGGAAGTCCCAACTAGTAAAAATTTGAAATAAGACACTTGACGGTTGAATAAGATTTTTTCAGTATCTGACAATTAAGATAAACATACCACTCTGTAGTGTAGCTTTGGGAATGGTTCAAAAAGAAATGACATTCTAAATGAGAGGCTCGGTCGGGAAGAAGATCCTTGAATACCCATATGAAAACTGCACTCAGTGCGAGCCAAACTAGCTCAACTGTCGCTGTGACTGGCCCCTAACGAAGATGGCATATGTTGTATTGACTAGTCTGCCCTTCGAAATTGCTAAACGTCCCAAATTGTCAAGTTTACACTAACATGCGGCAAATCAAAGAAATCAAGTGAGCTATTGAGGATGAAATTCCCGACCTTGGCAAAAGGCTACGTGTGTCTATGTTACACGAATTCAAACAGTAAAATATAACCAATTTACATTAACGGTGAACATAGCTCGCCGAAAATTGTCGACGTGGTTACAAATATTCTCTAGAACGACGGAAGCAAAATGAGTTTCTTCACTGGTCACATCCAGCCTGATGGCATGACGAGATCGTAAAAAGTACTCATTTGAATTTGTTGGTGGGGCATGGCAGGAGGGGCAGCGGGGCACACTTTTATTTGGGGGCACTTTTCCACTTGGCAACGCAACTGTTTTAAACAACATGTAAAAATTTCAATTCTAATAACGTCCAATAATGCCCTAAAGGTCAGACGAAGTTAATGCAGTTTCCACTATGGTTAATTTACATTAAGCTTCCATATTTTATTGTTGGCCTATATTTAAAATTATTTCAGTACTATTATACTATCTTGGGCTCCGGCCTTTACATTATCATGAGACAATTTCTTTTAGTCACACGTATTTCAAAATAGCTGATTACTTACTACACGAATCAATAACTTTGTTCTACTGTTAACACACCGACGCAAGTCTGACGAGATTACTCTTTTCTTCCCACGTTCAGTTATAAGGTGGTCTTTGAAGTCGACTGTGGACTCGAACGAGCTATTCAAAGCTTATATCCTGCACCTAAAGGTTTCAGAGAGAAATGGGATCCAAATTTACAGCGTTCTGAAATATTAGAAGAAATTGATGAGGTATGTTTACCACCTGGTTTGCTGTAAAGTGACTTGCACTTTGAAATAGGTGGTGTCTGAAGGGGACATGCCCGCCCCCGTCTGTCACTTTTTCTAGTTTTGCATGAAACTGAGTGTGTTACGATTAAGGTTATAACCACGACGGCTTACTTGGTGTTTGCTCTCAAGATCTCCAAGTTCTTCAAAAGAGTCCCAACAATTTCGGCGGACAAAGCTAGCCTAAAATATTGCATTGACCATCGTTCTTTCTAACCGGCTCCCCACTCTCGGGGCTTCGGGTTATTGCCCCCCCCCGTCGTCCAAATTCAGGGGTCTCCTGTTTCTACAGACAGGTTTATGGTTCACCTGTGTTACTTAAAGCTGCGTCCGTGAAGTCATTGAACTATGTGTAACGACTAGATAACTTCCCCTACTTATGACGGTCTTGACAGTAGTGAATTGAAAGATGAGGGGGTGGCAGACTCTAATACAATTAACTGAAGGAAATATCAACATCCAGTGGTTTCAATTTACAGTTTAGTTACGTTCTAAGGAGAAAAGTTATTCTGGCGACAGGCAAAAAACCGGAAAGGGGACTGAAAGCATTGCGTGCACAGTGCCAAATTCAAAGAAGAATAATGAAGCGACATATAACGACTTGTCTCTTCTGAAATCAGCCAATCAGAATAATAGCAATTAATAGAAATGTCCATGAATCAAAGTTATCTTCAACTAGAAAATTCGAATTTCCAAGGCCAAGCACGAGTTCTTCTTCTACTGTTCTAGATTCATCTAAGTTTGTCATGATAATTGTCATGTGGCTCATTTATTATGAAGCCAAAATGTTAGTAACACATGGCGGAATAGTAAGCTAGCAAACGGAAAGAAGCATTCGATCTAGTGGCTGCACCGGAGTTTTGAAAACGGAGAGGGGAATCAATGGTGGGGCAGAATCCTACTATTCAAGTTCTGCACGTGTCACCTGCCTTTCAGCCTATTCAAATAATTTTAACAGGAATCCAAAATCAGGTAAATAGCAATGGAGGTTGTTTCTAATAAAAACCATTAGCCTAGCTGTAAATATTGTGCATATTACCAGATTTAGTGTGAGATGTGGAGGTCACGTGGGGCAAGAGGAAAGTTTGGGGGAAACACCAAAGATATTACAAGCATAGATATCAATCTCCTACACCTGCACTGTTACGGAAAGTGAATCCTCATGGAGACGCAAATATCGGAACGGTGCGGAAGTGTTAATGTAGCACAGTGGTTCTCAAACTTTTTTAGACTAACGCCCCCTTCCGCCATCTTGAACTGTCCCAAAGCCCCCTCCAATGGTCCTACCATTCATAGTTGGATGCTCGTCAATATGTTTCTCAGTTGACTTTTACTATTTGCAAGAACAACAAAAAACCTGCAGAAGAAATAGGGCCTTCTGTGAAACTAGTATAGAGAGCCCAGATGTAATTCAGTCAGTCGGACTGGTGTGCTTGGTGTAATGCTGCAAGATTACGAATCTTTGGTTCAGCGGCGTACCCAGAATATATCTCAAGGGGAATGCAGTATGTTATGTGATCGTCGGCCTGGGAAGGGGTAAGGGAAGGAGGTCCCCTCCCCCTTTGAAATTTTTTGAAGATTGGGTGTTTTTACATGCATTCTGGTGCCTCATTATGCTACTTTTGAAGTAAATTTGGTTCAGGAACTAAAAAAATATAGTCAGTGAGGGGAGCATGGCCCACGTCCTATGTAAGCCACTGGTCTGATTCCATCTTGGTGAGGAAGAGACGCAGACAGGGCTGTAATATTCGAGCCCGGACTCTAGCTGACTCGATTCCGTTTTTCGCCGGACTCGGAATTGGCACTTAATGGGAGGTCAAGGAATTGGAATTAGCCCAGAATGGCTCTGCTGGACTCGGACTCTTAACCGATTCCAGTCGAGTCCACAAAACTGGATTTCATTAATATTTCCAAGGAAACATTACTGGCCCACAATTTAACAAGTTAGTGGTCACATACAGTCTGAAATTAAATTACCGTAGGCGTAGGGTCAGCCAAATTATGAATTATCTGACTTCTGAATAGTGCCCGTTTTATCATACGTGTAATTGTACGTGGTACAAAAAGCACTTGTATGAGACGCCATAAGTACACTGTCAAATAGTCGGACTCGGAATTAGCCCAGAAATGGAAAACCTGGACTCGGAATTGGCCCGGAATGGTGGCCATTGGAATCGGACTTGGCCAGGAATTGGGTTAGGTTGACTCGGTTACAGCCCTGGACAAATATCGCCCCTTCCGGTAATGTCAATAAAGGCAATTTCGATGTCATGGTCAGCAGTGATGTGTTGTAATCGCCAGGGACCCCCAAATCAAAGCCCCCCTTTTCCTCATATATTCTGTAGCGCCCACCTGAGACTTCCAAACACCCCCTGGGGGGCGGTAGGGACCACTTTGAGAACCACTGATGTAGCATGAGCTTTGTTCTATTTAAGGAATAAATCGCATTAGGCGGACTATTATTGGTGAATAAATCGTCGAGACTCCAAATTTGGCCAAATAAAGGACGAGGCAAAGCCTACTCGGTTACTTTGCCAACTTTGGAGTCTCGACGGTTTATGAGACAATAATAGTCCAACAAATGTGGTTTATTCCTATTCTACCACCGAAAATGTGTACAAAACGTCATTTTTATCAGGTTTTACTTCACTGACCGTGTGTTGTGGAATAACAGGTCAGTGTTTAACCAATCAGAATGCACAATTCTCAATAACGGATGGCTAGAGGTGGTAGAATCGGTGATCTGCGTACAAGATAAGAACGCATTACATCAAACGCCATTGTTAGATCATAGCTCGATTTGCGTGCACGTGGTATACTCCCAGAAAACATTTCCTGTGTTTTTATCTGAAAAGCTTAAAACGCACTACTGCGCTCTCAGGATATGAACGTACTAATAGACCTTATGCATTGACATCACACTGACGTCATTTTGGAGGAAAACAATGAAGCACACGTGCACAAACCGCGTCAGTGGATTTCGCAGCACGTGTAGTAGATTTACGCGCGTATACAATTGGTTGACAAATCAGCTGTCTGCATTTATTGGTGTAACTTGCTATCGGCACTTTTCCTCCATTTTCCTCCAAACGAGGGAGCACTTTCTCCTTTGTGGCATCATATGCATAAGGTCTATTGCTTTCCCGTTTTAAGCGCGTGAGAAACCAACGCAAACACAAAGCTAACTTATTTGAAGATACTACGGTAACTGACCTACAGACCTTATGCACATGACGTCACAAAGCAGAAAGTGCTCCCTCGTTTGGAGGCAAGCGCGTATAATAGACGAGTTGGGAAATTAGATTTTGCTGGACCATGTAATACCGCAGATCAAGTCTTAGGACATTTTCGCCCGGATATAAAGGCTTCGAGCGATTGTGTATTTGTCTTTCCCTTGTCTTCCACAATTTACCGTCATGCTGTCTAACCTTTTCAGTCCAAGTTTAGGAGATTAACTTCTTAAAGAACTTTACATCTACAGAAAATTCTCTGTGACCAGTACTTGATGTCTGCAGAACCACTCTTTTAAACTCGAAAGTTGTGCGTGATTATACAAAATGTCTATCTTGCACATGCAGTCTCTGTTGTGGTACATTTTCCTTCCCAGCATGCATTGTATATCGCAGTTTCCCAGCTCGTCTATTGGTGGTTACACCGACAAATGTAGACAGCTGATTTTTCAACCAATCGGATACGCTCGTAAGTCTACCGTACACGCGCGTGCGAAGTCTACGTCGTGCGTGCCATGTGCTTCATTGTTTTGCCTCCAAAATGACGTCGGGTGACGTCAATGCATAAGGTCTATAGGGCCTAGGAGGTTTCACGCGTGAAAAGCTCAACTAACACAACCACGTTGTGGGGGACAAACAAACACACGCGGATGCTAGGCCATGTACTAAAGCAATGCGGTGCGTTGCGCAGCGTCCTCCAGAACAACTAGCGCGTCCACCGAATTTGACCTTTTGACTTTTGGTGCAAGCTCCCTATAAAAGGTCTATGCAGTGGCGTAGGAACCGGGGACCAGGGGGCCATGGCCCTCTCAGTATTTTTGTGGGGGCCAAATATCATTTTGGCCCCAAATCGCGATAGTGTTCATACATATAAAACAGATAGGTACAGACTTTGATAAAGTAGGCTCTGTCGTCTGCTTATCTGATGCCATGAAAACACAATCGTGCCCGCTCCATACTCTAATACAATAATCTGATTATTTTACAAGAAAAAGCCATCAATACCACATCTATCAAGGTCAATACTAATCAAGGGCGCAGGACGGGGGGGGGGGGGGGCTTGGGGCTTAGCCCCAGTCAAAAATGTGGGGGACTGAAGTATGCTTCCGCCCCCTAAGATCTAAGGGCAAAAAACCCTTATTTGTCTCTTCTGTAAGAAATGTCCAAAATTTGCAGTAATTTTCCTTAAAGTTTGCCCAAAATGTTGCACCAAATTGCATCTGAGGACCCTCAAATACCCAAAAATTTTCCAAAGGAGAGGGGGACACCCCTCCCTTTAGACCCCTCCCCCAGGACGGCGATCCGAAACAAGGTTCAGCCCCCCAGTCTCGAAAAGCTTCCTACCCCTATGATACTAATGTTATAAAAAGTCAGTATATCACCCTTCAAGGAAATTTTCCTAAAACGGTCATTTGGGGAATTCACATTGAATTCGGGATTTTTTTAGGAAATCAGACATTTTTGAGAAGTAACTTGCAGGAAACTTAAATAACCCTAATACCAAGATTATTTAAATTATTTATAAATTTAATTTTGAAGTCAATTATTAATTTCCGATTTTTCAACGACTTAAAAAAACTTCCTTGGTAATTAAAATAAAGTTCAGATTTGAATTGTACCAGCACCTATATATTCGGTATTAATTCATCAGTGTGTTTTTTAATGGTTAAACTTATATTATGAATATCAGTGGTGTGATTATGGGTCCATTGGGCTATGCCCCCTCACTGATGCCGATTTTTCTTAGTAACTAACATATGTAAATTTTTTAACACAAATTTTACTTCAAAGGTAGAAGTATGTGGCATCAGAATGCATGTAAGAACACCTAATTTTTCAAACATTTTTAAAGGAGAGGGGGACACCCCTCCCTTGGACCCCTCTCCAGGCCGGCGATCACACAACATAATGCATGTCCCCACCTCCTTGAGAGAAATCCTGGCTACGCCACTGATTGTTATCATTTTTATTGTAACGACTTCCCCCAAATTATAATCGATATGGAAGGGTAGTAACATTGCAAATGATTGTATGTAATTGGCATGCAGTGTGATAATGATGCATGCCTACATAATATCTAGTCTATTGTTTTTGTTTCCTTTTTCTTTGAATATTTTTCTTTTTTGTTGCTCACATTAAAATCGGAAAAATCAAAGTGATCAAATGTGATGTTTTGTGTGGGAAGGGGGGTGAAGGTCGAGAAATCGCGTCTGGTCTGGCTCCCCCACTGCCAAACATCTTCCTACGCCGCTGCTATGAACTTCAAATCAGTCACTGTGCGTTTAAGTGCTTGTTTGGAATGCCGGTAGGAAGAAATAACCTTCCTCTGGTAAATATTTGGATAAGACATTAACATGTCTGATTGTTGTCAAAACGACTTAGCAGTGATCAGCGCTTCCGCCAGATATTTTCACTCGATAGGAAGTCAACTCGCTATTTTATGTTTGGTATCTACGTTTTTAATATATCTTTGGGAAATACATCCATGCCTGCCCCTTTCCTCGCAGTCTCCACTGACCCAGTATAATGCAAACTAATCGGTTTTAAATGCAATTTTCAGGACACTTGGGTAATGTTGTCACTTACAAAGCCAGCCTTTTCCGGTGTTATAGCTGCTCGAGAATTTATTGACGTCGTCAGGTTAAAACGTGTACCAAACAAACATGTGATTGTCTCAGGACAAAGCGTTGAATACCCTTCCTTACCAGTCAAGAAAGACATAGTGCGTGGATACAACTACCCATGCGGTACGCTTTGGGAACTATTACAAAAGTAAGTTTGATAAATATCTTGCTTACTTTCTGAAATTCTGAAGCATTTATTGTCCAATTAAATTCGACACCATATCCCTTTTAATTCATTTAAGTTTTTTTCATTCCAATGCTTTGATGCTAACATTTACTTGCTAAGTGCACATGCATGGCTTGAGGATGGAAGACGAACAGTTACGTGACCGTACACGAACTCTTGTACGTATGCATTAACGGATATACTTATGTTGCCTACAAGATATTTTCCTATGTGTATAAGTTAACCCAGCGTGCGTTAGTTGGTGCCCTTAAGTTTGACGGAGCAATGTTTTTCCATGATCTCAAAGGTCTTTAAAGAGTCGTCTCATGATTGTTTTCGGTCTTTGAACAAATACTTTGAGAGGATGAAAAGTATTCCAGCCACTAAATGAGAGAGGTGATCTACTTTAATATATAAGTTTCGTGACCAGACAACTCCTCTCCCAGACAACTCATACCCGGTCAACCCCCATGACAACTCCCTAGAAATGCGCCCCGGATAGTTCCCTCTCGGACAGTTTCTGGCTAGGGCAATCCCAGATTTCTGGTGGAGAAAGTTGTCAAGGGAAAATTTCCGGGGGGGGGGGGGTAATTCTTCCAAGTGAAATTGTGTTGGGCGTATTTTTCTAAAGGTAGTTGTCCTGGGGGGAATTGTTTGTGTAGACTTGTCCGAAGGGGAATAGCCAGGGAACCTGTAAGTTTATGATTTCCAAATCTAAGGTTCGTTCAATTTTTCAACCCTCTAAGTCTTGAACTGATTACTGCCCGAATTTGAGTTTAAATTCAAAAGTTTTGCGTTCAGAATGAAACATTTGCATCATCATTGCTGTTATGTTAGTTTCTACCGGTACCCTTTAACATCTTATTGTCATCACACTACTTATTGAAGTTACTAGTGTTCACCTTCACATGATAAAGGCATCAGTGTGTGCTTACCGCCCCCCATTTACTCTGGCAACGGTTATTATTGTACTTTTTGTCATTTCCACTATCACCATCATCATATCCTTAGCTTCTATTATTGATCGTCATTATACAATGGTCGTCGCAATATGGCAGTCAGACGCCATTATCATCAATAACATTCAGCTTTTAATTTTATATATTAGTAAAAGTTCCACAATGTTTTTTTTTTTTCAGCAGACATCTTAATATCCCAGCATTCACGTTATTATTGACAATGGTGTACCACTTCACGCATGCACGGTTAATCTAGCGCTTTTCAAAAACATTAACAAGTTCCGTTGACTCCGTCCTCATGACGACTTTCATTACATTCACCATTTTATTATTATTGCGGTGATTGAACTTTTATTATTCCTATATTATATTTTACAGCGGTAAAGTACGCATAAGCGTCATGTATCACTCCGATATCGGTGGACGATTACCAAGACGAATCGTTGAGACGGCACTTCCAAGTGTGATGATGTCAGATGTGGAAGCTCTTTTGGCTTATCTGAAGAACGAAAACTAAGATATCGTTTTCGATGCTCATAATGAAATGAAGCAACAATGCAGAAGCGACGGTATTTATTCCCTGACTATTAAATATATGAAAACCAATATGGAGATATCTTCGTTAAAGAAGACGCATGTCGACAGGGTCTTACTTAGAAATATTGACTGAACATATATACTTTCTTTTATTTCTGTTCAGCATTTTTCGTAGACGAAACCTATCTGAAATTCTTCAGAGCAGCTCATTTTGGGGATTTCTGTAGCCTTATTTGTAAAACAAAATATAAATAGTAGTGACCAGTGTTTTTTGATATGTTAAACAGGAGCTTAGTCATTAAAACATCTCATACTGGTTAAGCTTGTGTCCAATTCTATCTTCTCTTTGTCAAGATATTAGCAACAAATTTTGATATTTTTAGCCAAACAAATTCGAAGCAAGCAGGTGCAGTGTTGGAGATTTGTGTGGAAAAGTGTGTGTGTGGGGGGGGGGGAGGATAATCTGCCCTTTAGGGAAAATGTGAATGTCAATGGGAGCATCTCCAAAAATGGGGGTATATGTCCCCCTTATCTCCCCCGGGATCTCCACAGGCCCGTAGCCAGACAAGTTACTGGAGGGGTCAAAAATTTTTCCAGGGTGGCGAAAATTTTTTCAGGGGGGAGGGCCAAATGTGTACAAATGTATTAAGTCAATGGTAAGATTCAAACTCTCCAGGGGGAGAGAAAAAATTTCAGGGAAGGCTTCGCCCCCTGCACCCCCCTCCTCTTGACTACGGGCCTGGATTGCCGTCTATGAACAAGTGTGACGATATAGTTTCACTCTTTTGCCTAATATTTGGGTTGTCTTCAAAATTTACAATTAAATTCATTTCACACTACAAAAATCTGATGAACATATTATGAGTGCATTCAAAGAAGTGGAATATTGCAAATTTTCCCACTTTTTGGACAAACTACCTAACCTTACTCATCCAACGTCAAAACAACAGGTTGACAAATAATGGAAACCAAAGCAATTGAAAGTATGGTATCACACTTTTCTGCCTCACATTCACCTTTGGTACAAAATGTAATAAGTTCAACTATTTAAAAAACGACACAGGAATTGAGTCAAGCCCGTAGCTAAGGTGGGAGGGAAAAGGGGCAGGGGGAGGTGCACATAGAATTTTTGACACCAGAGGAAATTAAGAATTACTAATGTCTTAATGCATTTCAGTATACCTCAGCCCGCTACAAAATATTTTTGCCCCCACTGGAAGCAGTCTCGGTGCCTAGTCTGGCTACGAGCATGAATTGAGATATACTTTTACCAGAGTTCCTCTTTAACATATAAAGAATAAATCGGGCAGAGCTTATCATGTAACATGCTGTCTGTCAGTTATGTACACATTATGACAATGTTGATAAAAACCATGCAAGAAAATCTGCATTGTGTTAAAGACTAACTTAACCGTTGATGACTGTCGCTGTTCTGTTTAATATGTGTCAATAAAACGTTAATCTCAAACCAATTATTTACCATAACATGAAATACAATTTTCTTCTCTTATTTTAGGCATTTGTTATGTCCATTCTAACGTGAGATGTTTCTCATCACATTGACTCAAATCTCAGAACGTCAGGCTCCAATATTTCATTACTGGTTATATGGACATACTACTAGAGTTTATAACCGTTAAATATGTTATTAGTGCCGAAATATAAATTTACCCGGTAATTGATAAAACTGCAGATTTGTAGTGAGTACGTACTCGTACTCATGGGTTTGCACAATTGCATGTACTCGTACTCATGAGAATTAAATTGTACTCGTACTAGTACTCACAGATTTTGAAAGCTCTGCATGGGGGCTAATGCAAAAATTTGTACTCGTACTCATGAAAAAGGACGTGTACTCGTATTCGTACTCACAACACAGACACTGCCCTTGTACTCGTGCTCATGACATTGTACTCACACTATAAGTATGATAAATTGGACAGTGTTTGCAAAGATGACTGTTGTAGGTCTTACCTATCCTTAAAGGTGACTGTTAGCTGTATTACCCATGGAGTGGGGATTGTTTGCGTAAGATCAACCAAATAAGTATTCTGGGAGATCAAAGTCACGTGAATACAGCTTTTACATATTCGCAGCACGGACTTTTATAAGCCAAGGAATACGTTTCTAATTAATTGGACGTACATCCACCTACCCTGCAGTCGCTTTTGTCATCGATCCTTTGGTCTATTTTACTTCTCTTAGGTTAACCAGGTTACATTCACCCATTTTGGAGACTAACATATTCGTAAATGATTTGGTGGCTGACTTATCGTTTGAGGACAATTCTTAGGTTCATTCGTATGCCTTAAATTTTAAAATAACCCGTGACATTGTGGGAGTTAAACCCTTCATCGGAGGAACCGTACATGGATCTCACAAGGAGCTCTGTGTCGAGTTCGTGAGCTATAACGAAATCTAACAACGTATTTTGGCTTACAAGTTTACAAATTGTGTTATATCCCTTCCACTCCAATCACTTTTACAACTAACATGCATGTATAAAAAGATACTGTGAAATGATCAATGCCTCCTGAGTTTCAAGGGAATATAAACAGTCGCAAAAATCTTACTTTGAATAATTAACTTAATCATGCAGATCTCACTTTACTTTCTTCAATTTTCCAATCTAAAAAGTAGGGAAAACTCCCACCAATATTGGGTACGTATGTGAAAATACTGACATTGGGGAGCATTTCCAACTATTGTTGATTAACGGATGTAGAGTGACGTTGAATATCCAATTTAGTCTTGAGCAGATTCATGAACATGAAGTGCTCTCAGCTGGTGCCTTAGTCCAACAATCAAATAAATAAAGATGTGTCCCCAAGGGGGGAGGGTGGGGTGCAATATTTCCCTGCTAACGAGGTCTATTCCCTCTCCCCGTTGGGGAAGATGTGAATTCGTCTGGAAGCCAAAAATATTGCATTGTTTCTTTTATTTTTAAGTATTTTAAAGACAAATAAAAAGCTAGTCTTGTCTATATTTTGTATTTTATTTTCAATGATGCCCCGAAGTCACAGTTGGCTCGTCAGAGAATAATCCCAGCAACGTTCAGTCTCTACGAAGTTTTAACTATGTTTGCTCTCAAGGAAGACAGGTTTTCCAATATTATCCCCAAAATTCTAACAGTATTTTAATCGCTGTTAGAGTTTTGTTCTTTTTCTTTAATAATTTTGTCATGAAACTAAATACCAGCCCTCCATCGAAGCGACATACCTAGATTAACATAGCTAAAGATGTACATAATTTCTTGTAAATCTATAGGAATTCTATCCTCAACAGCACAGACATAGGTGAGGACTGGGAGCTGTAGCCTCCCCATTCGGGGCGATATTTGCTATTTTCGAACAAGACGCATGTTAGATAGGGGCAAGCGTGTAAAATTTTGCTTAGAATTTCCTGCGTAAATGCTTTGCCCCTCAGTAGCGTAACGTAAGGGGGGCAGGGGCCGTCGCCCCCACTTGTCGTCCTGGGATGGTCTGTTGGTACATTTGCTGATCTTGTCGGTACATCCGCCCGGTGTGGACGGCGACTAGTCTCCCCGACAGTTTACCTGTGTTTGCTCTCAAGAGGACAATTTCTTTATTAAGAACTCTACGCTGTAAAGTCACACCAGTTTCTCCAACTGTCCAATAGTTCCATTCTACATTGCTAAATAACATAGGTCCTGCCACTCTTACCAAGTAACATGTAGGCAGAGTGCACAATTTATGTAGAGGTCATAAATTTAATGCCATAAATTTAATCCTATAAGCCTAGTTACTGTTCTCTTGTGTCTGTCATGCGGTAGGGTCAGTTGGTGAGGGACTCACGGAGTAAAGTTTGACTATTTCAGAGGGTAGTCCAGGTGGTTTCGATACAATGTATGTTATCCCCGATACTGTGTACAGCCCCTACAGTTTTCATTTTCATTTTGTTCTTAGTGATTGCGTACGTTTTTACCCTCCACAGGATGGTAGTGACAACATTCATCCCCCTCCATCGGAGAACAGCTCACTACTCCTATGTACAATACAATAACCACATCTTTCTTGTAAAGCCTCATTCACACGATACGACAAGATCGCGTGCGATTTTGGCTGCGTGTGACTTGTCGTATGCAACCTTGTAGTTGCGTGTGAATGAATGTTTTTAGTCGAATAAAAATTATCGCACGCAACTTTGTTGCGTGCGATTCTCTGAAAAAGTTGTGCGCGACCTGGTCGTTGCATGTGAATGGATTTTTGCTAAACTTTTGTCGTGCGCGACCTTGTCCTTGAAAGTTAAACACTAAACTTATTGCGTGCGATTTTTGGGCAGCACGACAACAAGCAGCTACAAAATGACAGACATTGGTCAAAGTGAGAGTGGAGAAAAGAAGAAATGGGGCGAAAAAAGATCTGAGATCATTATGCGTTAAGTAGAAACTAATGTAACAATGAAAGTGTCATGTTGACTTAATTTGGTAACAAGTCAGCCGTTTCTCATCCCCAAGGGATAAACCACTCCTTCTCCACGCCCCAAACTTCCTGCACCACCGAAGGCATCCTTCACGTGTCCCTTTGCCCCTGTCAGAGTTTGGATAGCTGCCTCCTCCTCCTCCGTCGGTTAGATTGACCTCCCGTCAGGCAAATGTTGCAAAGACAATTGACGGATGCAACTGACGGACAACTGCAGCTACAACATTGAGTTTTGGAGTAACTGTGAAGTTGTTTGAATTCTAGAGCTTTGGACACAAAACTCTATTCCATACTGATGACCCGAACGTGGAAAACGAAACACTTTGGTCAAAAAGTGTGTTTAAGAATGCGATTTCCTTCAATCTGCTGCTTGGAGTGTGAAATTTTCTGACCTTGCCACCAACTACACTGAGGCTGAGGATGGCCTTGGTGCTGAGCAGTATCCTTTTTTAAGGTATTGTCTGGTGGTATTTTGAAGGAGTGTTACATAAATGAGAATTGTCCAAACCCAGTACCAAAACTGTATTCCTAACTCATTTTTTCCCTTTTTGAAGACTGGTTACTTTTTGTCAAAAAATTCCTCCAGATTTCCCAAGGTCACAGAATGTGATGCTAAGTGGGCAAATTCCCCCAGATCCTAGATAAAGTGAAGTTAAACAGGAAAAACCAAATGCTCCAGTGAACATTCATGTACATTTGGGACTGTTGCTGTTCAAAGAATTTCAGCCCCCACCCCCTCGTCGGAGAAGCTAGCCTCTGTTGGACAAATCCTGTGAACCCTTCTACCTTGAGCCAATGACCCAGATCTAATATTCTTGTAGCATTAACAAAGAGGCCCCGAATTTTATTGACGCCTCTTTTGTTTCATAATATGAATCAAAATTTCTGTTTGTAAACTGAATCTAGAGCTACTAAAACGGCGCAATCTCGCAAATGCCCACTGCAGACATGGGATTGGTCGGCCTCAGAAATACAGATGGAAAAAGAGATATCAAGTGGGTGGCAGAATGAAGTGAAACCTCTTCGTCAAGCAGACTCCTTCTACCGTCATGTGTTTAATATTCTCATGTCATTTGTCCACATTAATCAATCATTTTTAGCGTCTAATCAGTCACCGAAAAGCAGAATCTAGGGAAAACATGAAAACCTTCTCCGAGATTGTCTCTTTCTACGAAATCAATGATTAATAAGGGGTAAGACTTGAAAGTTTTTCAAAATTATCACTGAATTGCTTGATATAATGTAGCATGACTACCCAGAGAACGCCGGAAGAAGACTTAAGACCGTTTTTTAGGAGTTTGGTTTGCCTTCGGGTACTCGGACTTTTGGACCTAATCCAAGATTGTTGACATTAACACCAAGACTGGTAAGTAGCGAGATGCAAGACGTACTTAGAGACACAAATTACAATTTACGATACATTCACAGGGCATATAAAAATAAAAATGACAAAAGTGAGCTATGAAAAGGCCACATCATTAGATGTACTAAAAATAAACTTTTTCGAAAGCCGTGGCTTAAGGCTGGTTCATTCTTCAACTTTTATTGTGGCTATAAAATACAAATCAGTTGTACAAGACATTAAGATAGCCACGTATGGTTAATTTATACTTTTTAGCGGCGATAAATTGTGGGTTACGAACCGACAATAACATTGAGCATTATAGCCTTTTGAGTGTACTTAACGAAAGGCTCACATTATGTGGGGTTAGCGGAAATATTAAAGCGGGGATCATTTCCCCAAAACGCATTCAAACTTACCAAAATTTAAATGCAAGACAGGCAAGTTTTGAACGAGGGAGGAGGATTGATCGCAGGCTGACCTCCTTGACAATTACGTATTAATTTCACAGCATATGAGTAAATGTTAGGCTAGGTTAGGTTAGATGAGGTTTAACGTCCCAGTTTCCAACCAATTGGTTCAAGTCGAGACGACCATGGCCTTTTTTTCCAGTTGTGGCTCACTAGCTTGTTTTCCCTACTCCATTGTTTATGCTGAGCACCAAGCACAAAGGCAGTAGGTTCCATTTTTAGAGTCTTTGGTATGACCCGGCCAGGATTTGAACCCTAGACCTTCCGGCTGCAAGTCGGATGCTCTAACCACTTGACCACTGCAGTCTGTCGAGTAAATGTTAGGAACTATTTGACATTTCCCATGTTGTATTATTTGTACTATTTGTACTACGCCTATAATGCATCACAGATGGATGTGGCGGTAACTGTTAAATAAGCATTGTTATTGGTTGAATTGTAGGTATGATTCATAAGCCACATCTAGAAAAAAAGGCCTTGGCCGGCCCGACTTAAACCAAATAGGTTAGAAACAGCCGTAAAATCTCATCTAACTCAAACTCTTAACACTGAGTACTCGTTTCCCACTCCCTTCAGTGTTTCTTTTGGTTCCACAAATAATTTTGTAGAGTATGAGGGAAATCTTTTACGAGTCTCTTTACTTTTACGTGGTCTGATGATAAGTGACTGATATTAGATTCAACTAGACATACAGGTAGCAATGATAGGCTCACAGTATGGCTTACAACATTTTGAGGTATTTAGTGACATTAAAGTATTGTATAAGTCTTTGAAGATTTCCATGAAAAATAAGCAATTATCTACAATTTCATGTTGTATTACTGTTACTACTAATCATTACTAATCAGAGTTAAAATTTCGGAGATTAAAGAGCAAATGTTGCCACACTAATCTGAATTTGTATACCCTGGCATCCTAATTCTTGTAAGGCGCTTTTGAGTCATGTGACAATATTTTGTTACTTAATGTCTAAATTCAAACAGAATAACTTCTTGGTTTGCCTTTCATATGCAATATATATGTTCGGATACATTATGTACGATACCTGTATGGGAAGTATTTTGAAATATTTTGCCAACCTTTAAAAATAAGTTTGGAACGACTGGTTATTCCCAATAGCCTTAAATTTCTTGCAATTTCATTCACTACCTTTCAAAGTGGTCTGTCGATAACTAACTTAATTATCCCTCCACTAAGGAAAAGTGAGACAAACTAGTATTATTATTGCATTTAATTTGCTTTTAATATCAGGCCACTTGAAAATATTCAATGCTTCCTTCTGATACCAGCATTTTTGTTGATACTCCAGAGCTATCAGGATATGTCTCCGGTTCAAGGAACGTTGCCCTGAACCCCACGCTCTCGAGATATGGGGGAGTAACGCCCTCACAACCTTAATGTAATAACCATTAAATAGGGACAATCTGCGACTGGAATGGCTGCACGACTGGTTGGAATGCTATTGGGTACATGTGTTTTTCGTTTGTGTTTTCTTTCATTTTGTATGTTTCTTAGCAACACACAATAGCAACATGAACAAATAATGTGACATAATAATACAGGTTATATTTATGTACCGATACGAGATAGTCTAAGATAAAGATCAAATAAGCTAAAATTAGTTTTCGCCATTATTTACCTAAATACCAGTATGTTAGCAAAATTATTAAACTACGTGATGTGTAGAGAACGACGAAAACTTTTAAAACAGCGCTTTAGGTTGTTAAGGGTCGAGTTCAAAGGTCAAAAGGTTGGTTAAAAGGTCAAGTAAACCCACATGTACATCAAAGTGTGTAGCACGCTCCTTAACCCGTTAACCGAAAGTGCAATTGAGTTCAAACTTGCCTGGTAGAAACTAACCATGAACTTAACTCGAACATGCGTTATATCATTGACGTCACAGGACAAAGGATTAAAGTTTTTGGGTAAAGTATCCAAGAAACTGGTTTTTTGCCACTGTTTGAATATCAGTGCCTTGGAAATAGTCATGAAACCACATGGCACGAAGAGAATGATCAGAAAAATTTTAAAAATGAAACTTTTTGGTCGTTAACGTGTGCGGTCGTCCAAGGTGAATGTTGGTCAAAGGTCAAATTGGCCCAACGATTTCGAAGAAATGTGCCGCCAACTCTCCCTGAACCCTGAACCATATCCGATCAAATTCAGATTGCTTTGCATATTTTTCCTGCCCAACATTGACTTACTCACCTTTTATTTGTTTGAGTATAGCGATACTAACATCTTAAAACTTTTTTCGCTTTGACGTGAGTCTTCATCAACCTTACCTAGTACATGGAGCTCCACAGCAGCTCCCTGACTAGTACGTGACGTCTCCTACTTTCTGAAAAATGTCTGATAGGTACCTGACTGTAAAATCTTTGCTGACTGTAAAATCTTTGAATGCTTATCGATGGCGTTGCAGGTCAAAATCATGAGGTGGAATGGGCTTATAATGCATGGTTTTAGCCATTATTTGCATACCAGTACGTCAGAGAAAGTCATTGAACCACATGATGTGTAGAGAATGATGACAATTTTTAAATGGTGCTTCCTAGTTTGCTAAAAACCTTAATGCAAGTTTAAACGATCTAAAAGTATGTTTTTTCATTATTTCCTTATCAGTATGTTGGTAAATTTTATTAACCACAAAATATGTAAAGAATATGGATGAGGGGGGGGGGATGAGATTTACTATTCCTAAGATTCCATAGATACACTATGATAACCCCCCCCCCCCGACACTCAATACGAGAACTGGTCGTAAACGTGCTCGTAGCTGAAGGTGGCATTTCGTAGGTTAAACCGAAAGACATGACACCATACATTCGTTGTAGTAGCTCTTTGTTCATTACTACTATATTCGAACTCGGTGAGCCAATTTGTAGTAAGTGTAGTCCATTATGTGGTTCAACAAGTTTAGAGTCGCCACATTGTCCGAGACAAGGTAGTTTCTTCGTATCATAAGGGACGTCTGGTCACGCCTGGTGACGCCAAGTAAGCCACGCGTCTATACAACCACTTAAAACCTATTGCATAATTTCGTTGCCCTGAGTGCATACGACTAACTTCATGGGTGAATATTTCCTTAGATATTTAGATACTTGAAACTTGCTAATATCATGAAGATAGAGCCACATTAGAGACTGTAATCGATATGATTATTTTAATCCCCTTCTTGAGCAAGTTGAATATAATCCTTTAATCCTTTTATTTCAAAACTTTGAATAATTAATGAATAGAATGGAAGTAATGGATTTGCAAGACGCCTTCGGGTCTATTAGTAATGATTTTAGAACTATAGGGATTCCTTTTAAGCTATTATTTATGCTTCTGTTTTAACGAATTGTAATTAAAACAGAATAAATATTTCCTTAACTTTTCCTGAAGGAATGAGATCCAGTGCATGAAACATGCTGTAAGCCTAGAAATGACTAGTTTACATTCCATTACAATAACAAAGACTTCATCAATGATGATAAAAAATTGAAACTGTTTTCCTTTCAAAATTTCAGCTGAGTACAGTTTGATGAGACATTTGTTACATAATATCATGACAAAGATCCCTAAAATCTATCTCTGCACTCTGGACATAGCGGCTCGCCATAGGAGCAAGGGGGGCAAGTGCCCCCAAAATTTTGCAAGCTTTGTGTACAATCTTTAAAAACTAACATGTTATAACTAAGAGATTATCATGGCATATATATATATATATATATATATATATATAAATTATTTTTGAATTTGTACCATTGCAAATATCCTCCTTAAATGTATTTCGTGATAATTTCAATATAGAACCTTGATGTACTGGGTCACCCAACCTCTCTCTGACTAATTATTTACAGCAATAGTTTTCAAAGCGTCCTGATTTCAAATTATTTTCAGTTCATATGCAAGTCAGTCAAAATGACGATTCTACTTTTAGATAAAGGAAAAGTGATAAAATGGCTTATTGTGTAATAGGGAAAACACCATCAGTTGACACGTATAGAGTACTAAGAAATCTCTTTTGCTAAAATGGCCTGCTATATTGTCGGAAACGTGAGTTGTAAGTTGCTGCAAAACATTTATTTTATTATGTGCGTTTCATTTGTCAAAGATTTTCAATTCCCAAACTGAGTAAGAAAACGTTTATTTGGTAAACTCACCGAAACCATGGAGCTACTTCCAAGTAGCTCCATGCCGAAGCTTTAACGATCGACGATCGCGGAAGTCGCTTTCTGCATTTATGCATGCTTGCTCTTCTAAAGCCATACGTGCCAGGCGTGTGGGAACTTTAATATAAAATGCGATAATTATTGAATTTGATTATTGGATTATTGAATTCGAAGCTGTCTGATCAAACTTGAATAGGCTGAAAGGCTGAAGGCATACCCCAGAAAGTATTCATTTAGATTCAAAAAAGAAGCAGTGCATAGGAGTACTGAGAGGGGCAAAAATCAGTTTTTGCCCGAATTTTAAACTATGTGGCTAGAATCGTTTAAACTGCCTCATCAGTTGTTTTAAAATGAACATCTAATAAGTGATCTGACCTACTCGTATAGGTGGTGAATTGCCGTTTTGAGTTATGGGCGTTCCCTTCCTTCCTAAAAAAGTTCAGAAGATGCTGAGATACAAATAGTGAAATCATTTCATAGTTTTCATGTGTGTTTATATTCAAATTTTCGTTATTTTAAGACAACACTCTCGCAAAACTTTTTTATGACTGCTTTGCCAAGGTAAAACGTATTGTGACACAGAAAGAAACGAAAAAATTTTAAGCAGTGGAGTGAACTTGTTAGTCGAAAGTACTGCCTTGCATTTGAGTAGACCCCAGATCAAATCTAGTTGGTACCTCCTGGACATTTTCTGATGGCTCTAAACTCTGCGTGTTCGGCATGGCTGTTCGCAGATATGTGTTTTCTGCTGGTTGCTGTCGGGTCTTAAATGGGCTTATTGAGTTGGTTCACAAAATTTTTTTTTTCACACCTGTTCAGATTTACTCACATCTTGATGGTAAATGGTCAAACTAAGAGATTCTGCACATCTGACACACAAATGAAATGACAATGATAGGGTAATTAATGATTAAAATCAGTTATTTCAAATTTGTGACCAGACACTTTTTACCATTTGGTATTAATCATATGCAACCCCTGTCTACAAAAACTACAATTTCTCGCATTTTCGATAAACTGTAGGAAGTGATACATGAGTAATGAGGCTAATTAGAAGCACTTTCATGCAATGATTTCCTTCAAACTCTTTACAAAATGATTGATATCAACGCAATGAGGCCCTTTAACTGCTTCGGTTCAGCTGTCAAGCAGTGGTGCCAAGAAATGTGGTGGAAGTTTCTCCATCCCTTTCAGCTTTTGCGAAAGTAGGACTGGGTATACACTCCTTCCGTCCCATACGGACGCTAAATGAAGTTTCCGGGATCAGTAATGGGAGAGATTAGTAGACTCGTGCCTCTGTAACTTCTGAGTTGAATTTCGCAGGTATTTATCCTCGATCAAATTGGTGCAGAGGGCCCTCTATAGGCTCAAGTGCATAATTTAGGCTGTCTCATTTTGTGAGAAGGGCCAAGCCGTGTTGCTGGTTTCCCCTGTCTCTTACGCCTA
Source organism: Holothuria leucospilota (assembly GCA_029531755.1). NCBI lineage: Eukaryota > Metazoa > Echinodermata > Holothuroidea > Aspidochirotida > Holothuriidae > Holothuria > Holothuria leucospilota. The sequence continues at coordinate 38,738,353 of CM055974.1, read as the reverse complement.
TGGAGTAGCAATTTCTTTGTATGATTTTCATTTTTAAATATAGTACAGCGCATGACTGACTGCTTAAGACGACTTTTGATGGGCTTTTGGAAGCTATATGGGTCATCACTAAAATGCAACATAATCACCAAACTACTAAACCATCCGACGCGAAAATACCAAGGGGTAGGTCTTCTGAACTTCTCTGGACACGGGCCTAATTTTGTCCTCAAACAAAATTTCTTATAGCCGTCCATGACGCTTGGCTAGTGGAAGTTTATAAGTTTTTAGTAAACATTTCGTGAGAAAGAAATCAAGCCCCATCTGAGTCAATTACAAAGTAGCCAACACGTTTTCACATTTGAAATAAACCTAAACTCGTACAAACTATCTGTTACAAACTTCTGGGCTTGCAATCGTGAATACCGTATACTGTGGAGAATTATACTTAGTATTCCTAATCACCCCTCGAGATAATATCTGTGTCAGCGGTGTAGGAGCAATGGGCAGGGTCTATTTTTAGCTTTTGATTCAAGTGGGAGCTCAGCCGAAACTCTTTGCTAAAATTGTAACATTTTGTTAGTAAAACCAGAAGAGTAGCTAAGTTAGGGCAGGTAAAGGGACTTGCATCTGGCGTTAGTTGAAGGGGGCGATAATTTTTCTATTGAGACTAACGAGGCATGCATTTTCCAACAAAAATAGGGACTTTCGTTTAGTCAGGGTTTCTCAAGTGTTTTAGAACGAGGGTCATACTTCTCTGAGTTCATGCTTTATCGTTGTTGCAGTAGCCTGCAGGGCGAATCCAGGGTTTGAAGAAAGAGACTTATTCTTGAGGCCAACCCACACATAAGGTCTCCAAAAGTCCGTACACAGTAGGCGAGTCTTGAGGTTCTTAGTATGGTAGTGGTTCCCTAACGTGGGTGCCGTGCGGGATCAAAGCGAACCTCAATCCACAAAAGGTTGGGGCGGTGGTGGAAACATTTGACATCCCAGATACCCAAGATAGCAGGAAAACACACTCTACAACGCAAATTATTTGCTACCGAAGATCCTCGCCGCCCATGCTTGCGTCATCAGTATGGGGAGAAAAGGTGCCATCCCAAACGGCCTCGAATGAAGGAGATTAAATTCTTTAGGCTAAACACAAATTTGTCATTAAATCCATGCGTGGATTGCCAGTAAGGGAGAGAAATTGGCATCCGAAACGCTCTAGATTGAAGTAAATCCCACATTAAGCATATATACTTGTAACATGACATTTGCGTCCATCATGTGTGGATCACCAGTAGGCTTATGGGAGAAAGTATGGGATGCAGATGCTCTGGATTGCACTCAGGAAATTGCACGTGAAATCGTTATGGTCTCTCGCATCCTCCGTGGGCCACATTAATGGACGCCCTGGGCCTCCTCTTGAGAAGGTTGCCCTCAGATGTATGATTCAAATGAAACCCACTCGGAACGGAAGTTCGTGTAATATGTATAACCACCATTGCAACAATGCCGATGTTGTTGAATTAGATATATCCATCAAGAAGAAGCGCATTGGACATTGGACAAGTGTGTAAAGCGGTGTACGTGCGGTTTTTTGAGATTTTTAAACGAACAGTTTTCCCAAACTTTTTTCTGATTTAACATTCAATACAACCTGCAAGGCACGTAAAGGCAGGTAAAGTGGGAGACACTTACGGCAAAGCATTTTTTGGTAGACTACACGCCAACTGATTGTGGAGCTCCTCTTAGTGTTATTCGTAGACTTTCTTCACCCATAGTGACCCTGCAATAGTGACTGGATAAAGTCCAAAATTAGGTATCAATTGCTTGCACAAGGGGTGGCTTCACTGTTTGCCAATTTTCCTAGCTACCCTGCTGTTCAAAATGTGGTAACTTTAGAAGTTGGTACACATTTTTGTGCATAAAAAATTAAAAAAAAAACATACTGGGGCTAAAGATTAGCTGTTTGTCCTACAATTCTGGTGGATTCCATCAATTAAAATCTACTACGGAACCGGAAATGAAACTTGCAGCTGTTTACGTTCACTTACTGTTACAGTATAATCAACATATGAATATGTGTAAAATCATGTTGACATGCAAGAGAAATGAGGTGTTCGTGTGCGTAATTTCCTCAACAGCTTGACCGCCTCTCCAGAGCCCGGATTTGGAAGAGAATTAACGGTGCAGTAAAGGAGGATTTCCATGATTGAAGTCTAATACATATACAGTTTTTTACCTGCTCAGGAAAGGGTAGGCGTGGCACTATCTGACGTCACATGGGAAGTCGGTGAACCTTGCACATTTGAAGGAAAGGCCCGAAATCATCAATCGTGGTTTCATACGAAAGACTTGAATGGCATTGTAGATTATGTGCGGGGAGGGGTGATTATTATTGGTTTGGTCTCTATGACCGGTTTCTCTTGCTTTGGCTCATATGATGGCCCAACTTCATCATTAGCAAAGCGTTAAAAACGGTTTGGGTAATTAATCAGCATTGTCTCATGAGAGGACAATATAGAAAAATTACATCTAAAACACTTCTCGAAAATCCCATTGAATTTCGCTTTGGTAGCACAACTTACCGACACAGAGGCCTTCCATTAGCCGTGACAAGATCTTGGGGAATACATTTTTGCGAGGGTAAACAAGCGCGCCCAATTCATTTTTATGGCACATTGATTTTAATAATAATTTTGCTTAAATGTCGTGGATTGTGACAAGTCCCAGGGGGGTTCGCCTTTGTTACCAGTGGGGTTGAAGGGATTTCAGAGGTAGTACCTGGTGTTTCCTCCTTATCTAAGTTTCGTCTATATGAGAAACTCTTTTTTAGAGGTATGTTTTGCCACAGTTTCTTTAATTTCTTTGATGGTTAGAGCATCCGACTTGCAGCCGGAATGTCTAGGGTTCAAATCCTGGCCGGGTCATACCAAAGACTTTAAAAATGGAACCTACTGCCTTTGTGCTTGGTGCTCAGCATAAGCAATGGAGTAGGGCAAAAAAGCCAGTGAGCCACAACTGGAAAAAAGGCCGTGGTCGTCTCGACTTAAACCAATTGGTTGGAAACTGGGACGTTAAACCTCATCTAACTAACTAACATTTAATTTCTTTGAGCTTTATTTGAAGGGGTTTAGAGTGTCGTTCTCAAAAAGGCACATTCCCTTTTACAATTTTAAGCAAGGGTTAAATTAAGTGTGGTTCTCAAAATGCATCCCTTTCAATATTTATAGGGAGAACTAGAAAAGACATTCTAGAAAGGTTTCTCATCAGACGTTAAGTTATGAACTTTATCAAGAAACCTCTTTTCAGTCCGGTGACTGTCTTCTGTATTTTCGTAGGGTGGTGAGGTGGTTCTTCATTACTTTGAAGATTTCTGCAGGCAGTTTGACTCATTTTGTCTCCCTTGTTGGACTTTTCGGTCCTTTAGGGGTTGTCTCTTCCGTTTCAGTCGAGTCTTTGTAGACTGGGGATGATGGGAAATTAGGTATTAGATTCTTATAACGCCATTCTTGAAACTGATACGAGAAAGCTGGCCTCATGCAATGCCATTTGGACGTGCAAGAGAATACCTTCGGTTCCGCCCCCCTGTTTGGTTAGTTTTAGAGACCCCAAGGCCCCCGTGTTACGTTGTGTCAAAATCGGTTAAAGGAGTAAGGTTGATCTTCTTACAGAAGTAAGACGTTACCACACGTTGCAAAAAATACACTGTCATTTTCAAAATATCAATATATTTTACCTTCATGAACTGGGGAGCCTATGACATTTTGGGGGCCTTGGCCCCCTCAGGCCCCCGTAGCTACGGCAGTGCTTGTTCATTTAACTTAGCAAACTGAATTTTGACTTGGGCAATTCCTGTGAAGAAATATAAAAATCTCACACCACCGGTGTCTAGAAGAGGACTATCATCAAGGGAACAAGGAAGAATCTCTAAAAACTGTCAAAATATGTCAAGAACGAGAGAGCACTCCTGCTACAGTTCTCGATTCCTGGGAATGATTGATGTCTAATATCATATGTACACTTCATTCAAAAATACCGACGGAATCATCTAACAAATGTTGGTAAAGTATTCTCACAGTGCAGGCAGTTGCTTAAGTATTTCTTCTGTAACAAATACAGTCATATGTGCTGATTCATGGAGATTGGCATAGACATTTGCATTGTGTAAGGAAAGGAAAGGCAGTTCACCAACCGTTCTATGAAGATCACACCGTATGTACCATGGAACATGTTGCATCTATTCCGCAATTCAGACGTTTGCTGACGGAGACTAGAGCGTCAAAGCAAGAATGTTTACCGCCCTCTACATTAACATTTTCAAAATTATCCATTTTCTTTTATCTCGTTATGCTTAGGTTTTACAACATGACCTTTTCATTCCTCACTAAACAACATTTTCGTCTAATTAGGATGTACCCTGTAGCATCGGTTTCTGAAGTTAAATGATGCATGACGTGTTTAGAGTTTCGTGGTTTAAAGAGGCAATTAAGCTTACGAACTAATATTCAAATGCGTCAAAATGTACTGCCCTATGGATTAAAGATATGCACCATGTAATCCCATTGTAAATATTACATTAGTTAGAAACACAATTACAACAAGAAGTAGTCCTCTAAAAGTATTCCATAACTCCTAACAACATTCAATTTATTCAAGGAGTGAGCTGTCGAGAAGACATTTAACGTCAGTAATTTTTTTTACGCTATGAGCAAATGTGGGGACCCTTAAGAGTTATTTTGACAAGAAAGAGTAATCCTTCAATAAGAAAATGCGTCAGTAAATATTAATGGATAAAAATTTGAACTGATGATTCGTTTTTGGTCGCAATGGGAAAAAGTAAAAATGAAATGATCTCTAGGTCTTATTGCTAACATCTTTCCATCTGGAGTGCAATAACTGGACGGTTCCACTTTAACCTATGGAATAAATTCTTCAGGGAACATGCTAAGTTGGTACTTTGTGCTCTTCAGACTCTCACCCTGGAGAAATCAACACCTTCAACGTAGTTGGTAGTCATCACAGTATCATTTTGGACATAAGAATAACTTGTACTCAGGCCTGAGAGCATACTCTATATTACAATTTTAACAATCACACATATGTGAAAGAATACGCATGGTTCGATAGCTTGCAATAACGTAACGGTAAACAATGAAACTTGTCAAGAATAATAAGTTATCGAATGTAAGTAAAACATATTTTGCAGTTGTCTTCACTTTTTTTTTTATTTATTTTTCAGACGACTCGTTTACAAAGTCATGGGAAATCAATCGTCACAAGCTTATGCACTACTGGGTAACATCGGTTATACAGGGAGTTGACAACTTTTGGTCACACAGACTTCATGCACTGATACATACCATCGGGTTGATAAATTACGAATCATGTACGGATTATTACGTGATGGCATTTAATGCGAAAGGAAGAATGAAGAGTCATGTAACATCATGCCAGGGCGAATTTGGGGGGGTGGGGGTGGGCGGGTGTAGGGGGAAGGAGATAAAGAACAAAGAAGAGAAAAAGAAAACAGGAAGCAAAGAGCCCAAAATTAGCAAAATTGTGTAGCAACGTATTCAAAATATTACCTCTCCGCAGGGTGGCGCTTCTAGTTGATATAAGCTTTCATAAAAATCCATTAAAGTAGTTGACGACGAGGAGAGGGCTACAATGTACTCCAAACAGGTGAATAGCTGAGCAATGGTACCAGTCTACAAATCTATGGAATGGAACAATGATTTTTGAGTGGGAGGGGGAGGTTTGCTGCATTGAACTGTAGTAATAAAGTTGAGTTAATTCGTATCTAAAGTCTAGAAAAACAAGAATATAAATTTTAGAGGGTGAAAAATGAAATGTCATTCATTCAACTCCCATTTTCATAGCTTACTCCGTTCCTGAGATATAAAATGTTAAAATTTTTCACTTAATTCGAAAAAGAGGATTGCACAATAATTTGTGATGTCCTTCTTGTACAATTCATATTGCCTACACTTGCTTCCTTTGGAAAGTAAATGTTTACTGACCTTGAAGTATTTACTGTTTTCTTACATAACATGTTTTTCGGAGAGGATTCAGGTCACCCTATACCAGTAAGACAACAATCACATTTTGGCACAAGGTGCAGTGGCTTTTGAAAAAGAAAACAACAGCAAAGATGTTTATTTGAAGGAGAAGGGGACATGCTATCGTGCGAGTGGCACCGGCACGGTGAGTATGGACTGCGCGTGCCACCAATCAATATCCAAAAATCTCAGATTTTTTTCAAACGAGCCCAAAAGGCGTTTAATCTGTAGACTTTTGCATTGGGTAGTATGAAGTGTCTTTTTGACTGAGTGATGGATTAATTTTAGCAAATACTTGGTCCAGGTAGTAGCTTCATGGTTACAATCACATGATTGCAAACTATCAAAATTTTTACAAACCCTTCTCAACTTGTCCAAATCTTCGCGCGCTCCTCTCGCTTTTAGCCTCACTGCTGTGTTTATTTACAATACGGTCTCAAACGTTTAATGTATGTGTATTAATCATTGAACTTAATGATCTAAAACCTTAAGATTCTAATTTTAAGAGTGAAGGTTCTACCATTAGACCAATTATTCGTGTGTATAGACGTAATAACTGGGAACAGAATTTAATTTCTTTTACTGTGTGTTTGCCTTAAATGTATTTAATGGTCATTCCCCAACTGAATAAATGGGTTATTCTAGAGCTACGGATTCTTCTAGGTGGTGCCTCGGGTTTTCCTTCTATTCCTCTTGGTTTTTTTTACCAAAAACTAACATAAGTTCTATACTCGGGGATAGGGCGTTTTCTGTTTCTGGGCTGCGGGAATGGAGTCGATTGCCTAATAATGTAAAAAAAAAATAATAATGTGACAGGTTTAAGAAAGGAACTTAAGAAACATGTTTTCTCTAATGCTTTGAACGAGTAATTAACAGTAGTTTCAAAGCGCCACTTACTACTACGTTGCTTAGTATAACTGAGCACTGTTCTAATGTTTGTATTATTATTGCTGAGGGGCACAGCACTGTAAGGATACGAAGTAAGACAATTCAATATGCCCAGCTCCCTCTATATTTCGGGAGACAAATTTTACGAAAATTGATATATTTCACGAATTACCTGGCAGTAGACCCTTATTCTAATTGGCTGTTCCATTTTGGGGAATGGATAGTGTCTCGGTGCAGACTCTGCATGCAACTTTGCCCCAGAAATTACTTTCAATGCATAATTTCTACGCTACCGTCATGGTAATTCGCGCTCTATATCGTGTGGAGAATATACCGTGTAATATTTTTTTCTCACCAAACACCTTTCCGAAAATTAAAGGTATACATCTTCAACATCTCTTTGGACCGCGCATCAAGAGGGGATCACAGAGCAATCTAACATCGTGGATAGCCTATGCCCTGTGGTAACATCTGTAAGGTCCTTAAGGTTCTTCTCTCGGAAACTTTATTGGTAGATAGTGAACGTTATTAAAAATTCATACTTCTTAGTCCAAGACCCTTTGGATATCTCTACTTCCTTCTCGCTCACTCCCCATTGTACGCTGATCATCTGAATTTTCATCGCTCATGTTAGTATGGCCATTTTGTAATTACTCCAGAGCTTCCCCGGCTATGCCGGTCTCATGGTACCATGCTTTGGAGAGTGAAATGCCACGGTCAAAATATCACTAACTAATAAGAAGCTCTAAGCGTGCTATCAGTTCGAAAATTTTCCAAAGATAGCATCATTTTGCATCTAAGCAAGGAGCTCCATGATCTTAGCCATCTTACATAAACAAAAATGCTTACAAAAGGGGGGTGGGTGGGTGGGAGTAGACCCCTTCACTAAGAACACACACTCTTCCCACACACCCAACTCAAAACATCTTTACTAAATTTTGGAGAATTTTTCAAGATATGATCAGTTCGAAACTTTGCCAAAGTTAGCACAAGAGTTGTGTCTAGGCCGCCTTAAATTACAAATAATTTTCAAAGGGGAGGAGACACCGCGCTAGAACATGGAAGTTCTACCTCCGAGGTAGTACTTCCATGGCTGGAGGGAATCCGCTCCGGCTGAAAACTATCGTAGGTATGTATATGGACACTTTACACCAACTCTCGGTGCTCATCTGGGGTGGGATTTTGACAGCATCTGTGGTGCATCCCTAATCCCCAACTCCTGGCGGTGCCACAGATCGTGCGAACTACTGTCCTCCTCCACAGTTTTAGCACATCTCTTGCTACCCCGCTGAGCGGACTCTGTTTGCTCAGCTCCTCAGCTTCGTTGGGGATATGACTGAACAAGGAATATGCCTACAGCCTGCTACGTAGGCAAATCTCTTGCCAAAAGTGTACTAAAAACAAATATTGACGCCAACTCGTATTGCATGGGGGCGATAGCACGCCTGACTCTTTCTAATCGAAATTTCAAAGGATCCGAAAGAAGTTCAAACAAATTATTTCTTCAGGAGAGAGAGAGAGGGGGGGGGGTGTGAAACCTCCTGAAGGATGATTGACTGACGCATTTTAATTGTTATTCGTTATTAATCTTTTACCAGGGAGCTCCTAACAACTCTCTGCTTTCACATACTACCTAAAGTTTCGCGCCTTTACCTTCAGTTCAATTGTTTTCATTTTCCTGTTCTGCAAATATCCCAGTCATTTTTGCTTCATTCAGCAGGCATTACATGTTTTTCATTATTCTCTCCTGCAAAGACGTCATTATACAAGACCAAAGCTGATAACTACTTGCGAAGGGGAATTCTTTTCGCATTCTACTAGTTTTGAAAAGATAAATATATTCCAAGTAAACTAGTGTTCTGTAGGGGATAAATCAGGCTTGTTTTCCTGACAGAACCATTTTAGTTAGGGAAGAAAAGGGTCTTAAAGAACTGCTGAAATACGATGAAAAAATGATGTCTTAACTGGGAATATTTCTACCGCTTCGCGAGCAATTTTTGCCGCTGACGTCCCATAACTGTCTAACCTTATTAAGAAAGTTATGGCAGAAACCATTTCTAAAAGTCAAATGTACATCTCGGGCTTAATACTAGTGCCCAGAAATGAAAAAACTCAGATTTGACTTAATTCTCTTTGTGCCCTTACAGCCTGTACCCAGCCATTAACATCGAATTTCATAAAACAGAAAATGATATAAATCTCATTAACAGAGTTACTGGTGCTGACTTTTGCGGTTCTTAATATGAAGTATTGCAAGAGCTTCCAGGGGCTCGCCTTCGACCAATGCACCCTCACCGGGCTCTGACACTGTACCCCGCCATGTATATGCAGACTTCGTTTGTTTTATTTGAAACAGATATGTAGCCAGATAGTCTCGAAGGGAGGGAGAGATAGCTATAGGAGGACATAGTCTTTCATGATGATATATGCTGAGATGTAACACGGAAACAGTAACTTTTATTCCCAAAAAATTTCTAGGCGAAAACTTTCGCGGGGTCCGCTCCTTTGGCCCCTCCACTACGAGCATGAAACATTTTTCAAAATGATGATACTTCTGAGATTTTTATCTTTTAGTCTTTTTGAAATTTGGAGACGGTGCTAAGGTTACATTGGAGGATATGACTCAAAAGTTGCATTTTAATTACTCCGCAGTTTTTGTTTTAGGACGAGGACCACTTCAAAAAATTCATTTTTATGGCAACCTTCAAATTTGAACATGCGCTCCTTATAAAACGAGCTTTCACTCGTACTTCTACTAGTAAAAGTTAGCATTTCACCACCAGACATATACAGCTGATCAGAGTTTCATCACTTGCATTGTCTTTGTAAGGATTCTTAGGATGAATTAGTTCTGGCGGTTACAGGGGCACTTAATCCAAGCACTATGGCAAAGTATGTATTTCGTTCCTATTTGTGGTTTTTTAAACATGAGCAGATGAATATTTCTTATTTTCAACCCGAAGTGAAACACACGTGACATCAGAACCTCTCAATAATCAGTCATTGTGTGTGTTTATACCCTACAACTCATTTTTCTTCCCATAATCTCATGTTTTCTTAACGTGAAGTACATATCGGTATTTTACAAAACTTTGTATCCTGAACGAAAAAGTATCATATCACTAGTTCAAGGTCAAAACAACAGAGCATTGTTAATCAATTTGAGGATATGACATCACTCCTGCTTGCCTCAAGTTCACTTTAAATTACAAAGTAGTGGTTATATCTGTTAATATCTTAGGAATCACATAGAGGAATCAAATGAAAATTTCATCACAATGCTTACATTTTATTCCTCTTTCATGAATCTGAAGCTTTCTTGCTGAAAACCTTCCTTTAAGTCGGGCACGCCTAATATGCGATTCGCTTAAAGCAATCTGTACAATCTCTCTATGTATAACTAGTGACTAGACAAAGCTATAGGCATACGTAACCAAAAGGCGGGCTTTAAATCATTCAGTAATCTTACACTGATATCGCCGAATGCATTTCCTTGTCAAAATCAATCACATTCAATTGTAAAGATAAAATTTTAGTCGAGCCAAGCCAAATCAAATCGAATCAAACTTTGGTCACTTCGATTTATTGTTCGCATTATGGATTTTACCTCGGCAAAGATTCTGACAAAAGCAAGATGTTTATAACAATTATGTCGAGTATTCTGCTTTAAATTGGAACGAGACAGCTTCCACCGTGTACATCTTGAGTGGAAGATATTCTGTGGTAGTCTTTATTAATGTAATTGATAGAGTGGTGACACTTCTCTGAAGTGTACTGATTATAAAAGATGAAGTAAGTAGGTTACATCGTCTCCATTATGCCAGATAACGATATAGGTGACATTTGGAAATAATGTAGGCTACTATGTCGGTAGGTAAAATGTCTATAGGTCAGGCAAATTTTCCTCCAAAAAGTTAACATATACAGCCGAGGATACCTTTCGAAGGAGTAATTTCCAACGTGTACAAAATCCATTTCATTACCTAACGAAAATGAAGAAACCTAGTGATGTATAAATAACCTTTAGGCAATATGATGGGAACGGTAAGAAATTTGATCCCCTTTGCTCGATGACTTTCAATGGCCTTTACAATTTACAATGTCAGAGGTTTCCCTATTATGGACTCCTTTACGTTATTGTCGTAACGTCACAACCATAGTGTCAAGTATACTTCACTCGCCTCTCTTGTTGTATCAAGTAACATCAGATATACCGTAGGAGATAATGTCCTACCAAAGTCCTTCTCCTACTCTTAATTCAAGTCAGAAAGTCCTCATTGTTGTGAAAGCAAGAAAAAAAAACAATATCTGAATTGAACTTTTTTATCTGAGTTATAGAGACGAGTAAAAAAACTGAGGTCAAAAGTTGGAATAGGCAAATGCTTAAACCAACCTTAATTTGAACATACATATCGGGACTAAAATTAGCAACACTACGGGTGCAATGCATAAACACAGTTTAATGAATTTTCAGATTTTCCCACTGTGGCTTACAGAACAATTTTGTAAAGTTAGTAGGACTTGTCATTTCACGATTAGGGTTTTGGACGGAAATAATACTTCGTGGGAAGCAACCACAAATAGCCTACAGTACAAGCTTGTGACATTTAAACTAGAACGCCGTGTCACACAGCTCGCCTACAACAGTATGGATCAAATTTAGAACCGTATTACTTGAACGGTCAGCTCAAGTAGCAAAATTGTAAATTGCGTTGGTGCAACAGAACTACTCAAACTATTATGACATGCCCAGGAATCGAATTGTAACCGTTTGAACCTTTTGCAGAGCAGCCCAAGTGAAGCACTTTAAAAGGAGTCGTGCTCATGGGGCTTGGGGCCACAGAAGTTTTGTCAAGGATAAGGTTCCACTGATATCAAAATAGAGAGGCAAGTCACGGAAGAGGAAGACAATAACCTGTCTTTACCTTTCAATTGGACTTTCTACCTCTGCGACCCCGTAAGAGCTGGAATTTACCCCCTGCTTCCATCATTCAAAGTGACCAAAACTTCAAGCCCACCCCAAAAATTATGTTGGTACAACGTTTCTGAGTTCGCCCTTCACCCATGGTTACTCTGACCAGAGGTCAAAGAAACCATTTCAGCCCTTTGTGATTTCACTAAAAGGCTATAATTTGGGAGTACGGGGTGCAAGCCTTTTTTAAAGATGGCGAGTAAACATTTTCCATTAGTATATATAATGTCTAACGCTGAAATTCTGTGAACGGTGGTACGAGCGCATGATCCATTAACAAGAGTCGCATTTCAGATACATATACCAGCCAAAACATCAGTGAGCATAGTTATATTGTCCGTTATTGACCATTTCCTTTCAACTTAATCAAGTTCAAAGCAACCTCTCACTCACCCAAGAGCAGCGGTTCGTGTTGGACAGGTGGGAGGGGGTGGGTGGATCGGAAACCTCAAAATTATCCATATTTATATTTGTACATATATATGTATATATATACCTATCGGTACGCGTTTACGCATATGCATAGGTAAACGTATACATAGACCTATATGTATACGCAATCGTATGTGGAAATGTAAACATAAATGTTTGTGTAATGCTTGCAGCGAAATGTGCTCTTTAGTGGAGCAGAAAAAGCACACATCTTCCCTTCTCCAAGTCGTAAGTAGTACTGGTTGTGTGTTCAGAAGTAGGTACACAGCCACACTTTTACCATGCAGTTTTTATTCAACAGCCGCTTGATTTGAGCAGTGAACCGTCTCTCACAGCTCCCTGGTTGACAGAGAGAATGAAGAAATAACAAGAAGGTTCCTAAAAATGACAAGAAAACACTATACGAGCGAGCGAAGCGCGCAGCAAACTTACTTACATAAATATAACATTGTGGGAGTTTACGATATCCGAAGTATACGCCCATGGTGTGATCCACCAGACCATATCCAGTTAGGGTAAAGTTAGGGTGAAGACCACAGAGCCCCGTATTTAAAAAGGTTTTCGACAATCGAATGAAATTAGATCAGTGGTGCAACGTACAAGCAAAAAGGAAGTTTTCCTGTTTTGAAAAGATGTCAGGCTAAAGCTGGTCTCTACTGTTGAGAACAAAGTGTGTTTAATGGAGAGAATTAATGATAAGAGGGCTCCATGGACCTAACAGTTAACTGTCGTAACATAATTCCCTACGCTTAGGATTCAGCAACTGCCGTACCGGGTGCGCTGAAAGTACACTATCAAAGTTACCCAGATCCATTTGAGTTTGAATGTGGAGATGGACGATAAAATTTAAAACTCCCTTGGCGATCTTACTGTGGAATTGCTGTCATTCAGCTTTATGTATCAATCAAAGGTATTGGAAACGTGGGAAAAGAAAAAACAGAAACAATTTGAAAACGTATGACGCTATTTTCCCAAAGAAATATTCATCTAAAAACTTGCCATTAAACGTTGAAATTATCTTATCAACAGGAGCACGAACAGAAATCTGTTGAAACGTTTCACTAGATTAGTCTAAAATGAACCGAGGTGTTAAGTTTGTAACTAAATCTAGTAAATGCTGAATGAAATTTAGTCAAGTGTTTGACAAGACTCCGGTTCGTGCCTGTATGGGTTAGAGTGTTTCTAGAGCGCTGGGGCAATTCAGGTGGTTATATGTGGATATTCCAATGAATTGCATTAATTTGAATTCCCTGACTATGGAGTTGAATATTATATTTGTCTGTGTGTGTCTATGTGTCTCAGTAATTACCAGGAATGTAAGTTGCTATAGATGCGCGTCAAGCGCATCGAAAAATTGGTTTTCGTGGTCAATTGAGCCACACACTACGGTCGTTGACCAAATAAACAGGGGGGGGGGGATGAAAGGCATTCCATCCCCTTCAATCAAAATACTAGGGATCATGTCTTAAGGGCCTACACGCAAATGTAAGCAAATATTGCGGGTTTGCCTCAGTATAAACGTACTCTGTCCTCCCTAACCAAACTAATGAAAAAGACTGTCTCTCATACACCAATTTAAGCAAATATTACTTCAGTTGACCATTTCTATAGGAAGTTTGAGGAAAGATATTACGTTCCCAACCAAATTACAGAGAAATGTACATGTGTGTCTTCAACTAGTGTATTGATCACCGAACATGCACCCTGAAAAGTGTGTGCACGAAGCGCCCAAAAAACCGAATTTCATGACTCTGACGTTATCAGAAAGTCGAATATTCACACAGTTATCAGAAATTATTACGATTTTTGCCAAAATATTATAGATGTTCCGTCACCCTTAACCAAACTATTGGAGGGAACTACGTCTCACACTTGACAATATTACAAATTTTATGGTCGTTGACCAAATATTGGGTGAACGAAAGGTTGTCCGTCCCTCAACCAAATTATTGGGGGCCACGTCGCCCCATTGGAAGCGATTGCCGCCCTTGCACAAACGACTATGTTGGCTTAGTAAAATGACGACGAAGCGACGCTACTTCCTTCGATTAATTTTCTTTCCATAGTATTAGAGTCCTGTGGTGCCCACTGTACTAGTCTGCCAGAATCCCCGTTTTTCGAATAAATAATGTACCATTAACAATCTGTTTTATCTTACACAATTCGTTTCCACATGTATGTCTGCCTCCAGAAACAACGCCATCTTGTTTGTACTTCATTTGTGCAAGATACTGAAAGAAGGAGGATTAGTTTCCTTTCAACTCTCAACTGAAGACGTATATTTTCGTTGGAAGGAAATTGGAAGGGATTTCAATTCCCTTCCGAGGTTCCTCGAAGGTAAGCTATAGAGAAGAAATAGTAACTGCGTGGTTAATACCTGCAGTCTTCCCATTGTACCTCACCCAAAGTCAACATAGTACTAACATTAATCTTCTTCACGATATTGCACCATTATGCTGTCAGTATTTTAATTTTATTAAAGATTTAAAAATCACAGACAGTTATCACAATATCAGGCATACCAATAGCTCGTTAATTCGATGAGCTTTAAGGAATGTTAATTATTGTTATAGATTATTGTGATCAATTCTATAAATGTAAAACTTGCCTCGACGTCTGGGCTGGAATTAGATCATAATTAGGTTAGAATGTCCGTGATTGGGTTACGCTGGGCGATCCCACTGTATACTGAACGGTCTTGCTTTTCCAACATCAGATGTGTTTGAGGGTAGAAAAACAATGCACTTGTTAATTGATTACCTTATGATAAGTGTGACATCCCGTACTGTCCTAAACCAGTTCAATTGTGAGATGCATATGGTTGGATTCTTCGTGGCCTTAGATATGTAAATTTCTAGTCCAAGACATTGATCAGGTCGAGCTTACAAATATTTATTTATAGGGTTCAAAGTCAAATCGGTAAGAGAGTGTCTTGGAGATTTTATCTGACCCTTTAGCGTTGACGTATTTCTAGTTCCTGATAACTTTGCAGATATCTCAATGTCGTGTGAATATATATATATATATATATATATATATATATATATAATATATATATATATATATATATATATATATATATATATATACATATATATATACCGTTGCATGTTCATGATGATTGAAAACCTGGCTTTATGGAAGCAAAAGCTTTTCGAAGAAAGGCAGACCTTATGTATATCACTGTCTAATGGAGAGATCCTTCTCTTGATAAAATCCATATTTAATGCTATAGCAAGAAACATCTGGCGATAAAAATATCTTTATCTGGCCATATCCAGTAGCATATAAAACCAGTTATAAGAACATTGATATGTCAAATCAAATTTACATTTCCATTTCATGCCAGATGTAACCCAATGCCAAACAAGCACATCAAGTCTTAAATGGCCATTTCAAGCCAGGTATGTTTTGACAAAGGCTATTATTGCTTGATATGCAAATCAAGTTATATTTGGCCGTATACACCTAGATATAACTTGATAAAAATGAATTCCGAGTGTGTATGCCAAATTTCTTTGGCCATATTTAGCTCTATGACTTCAACAAGAACAATCATATGCAGATTAAGTTTTATGTCATCATATGAAGCAAGATAAAACTTGAGCAAGACCACTACTAGATATGGAAATTATGTTTCGTGTGGCCATTACAAGCCAGATATGACTGCCGTGGGAGATAGCCACTTTTCTTGGAGGCATTTACTTTTCGGTATTTTTCAATGATATTGTGTGGTGGATGTCTTTTCAGGCAGTACAGAGCAGCGTCACGCATGGCAGACCTACGATGATGAGCTCTGAAGGCTAAGAGGTTGGACACGTTCAGTTTGGTGCCCCCTTCAGGTGATGTAACGTCTCTTGGGAGTAGTTCATGGGGTTTTCGCCCTTCATCTTTGGTTGCTAGGACTCTAAAAAACGTTTGTTTGCCTTCATCGGCTTCCAGCTTAAACTCAGCGAAGTCTGTTTGAGTTTTTCAAGACAGCTTTAATTGCACAATTAAAGGGCTGATCAGACCTTCAGATAAAGTCCGAGCCAGATTAGATTCCCTCTGTCCCATTTATGCCTAATTCAAGTTCTGACTCATACCTCTCCATTATTTAATCTTACCAGATGTAAATTTGGTGTGGATATGGGCTAGATATTTTGTCTAAATCTCCCTTTATCTGACTCAGGACTACACCGACTGAGTGAGGATATAGAAAACATTGCGGGGTAACAATTTCGTTGCATACCACAGTTCACTACCTCGGAGCTAGTACTTTGAAAACTTCATCCCTTATTGATCCCTTGTCGATCTACGCCTGGCCCATGTGTAAATTGAACATTTTGTATTTGTATGCCTCTTAGACTCTTAGAAGTTTTCTCAGATAGATGTAACATACATTTGGAAAACTTCGCTTTTTCGGCCTGCGTCTTACTAGCGTCTCAAGTGGTGGAACGCTCCTGCTACAGAAAGCATCTGACTTAATCATGAAACTGAATGCAGTTATTTTCCAGCCAAAACTTCAGTCTGACTTGTCATTGAAAACATTACATCCTAAAACTGTTTGTTTCCGTTCCTTTGCAATGTTGCTAATGTTTCGATATCTGCACCTTCTCTCTATCCTTAGAGCCCTCCTAATTTAATTGCGTCAAACAAAACGTGTCGAATTTTAAGTTGCTAGACTTGATGATGTAGATGAACATTTCGCTTACGGACATAAAAACAGTAGAATATCTTGAACAAATGTACTTACCAGAAAGTCGAAGGGCTTAGTACCTTCTTGCCTCTGAATATATTTTTGAGTTCTTTCACTTTTCTGGGTTTCCCATTTACACAGTTTGATCACAAAGTGCTTCCCCAAAAAAGGCTTGCTAGTTACTACTCACTTCAAAATCCCGAAACTGCTTCCAAAAGGAGTTACCACTCTGTTTTGACACTAGACATAGCAAGAAGCCGTCAGAGAGCCATGTAAAAGAGAGAGCAAGAACTGATTTGAATGGTTGAACAGAGTGTAAATCAAAATTGTCTTTAGCGGCCAGAACAAAACAAGAACAGTCAGCTGCTGTTCCACACAAGGGTGCTGTAGACCACCAGTGCAACCAACTTCATCAGCTGTGTAACTGATCTTGATGGTTCACCTGATCAGGTGGAAGAAAACCCCAAACCCAAGGTGAACCTTCACGAGATGTGGTATTTAAGAACTTTTTACAATTTGACCTCTGGTGACCCCAAATGACCATTGACCTCCATCGAAAACAATAGGATTCTTTCACTCAATATGGAATCATGCATTGGCTGAATATGAGTTCCATCAATGTTTCCCCGCTTGGAATACCATGTTTGTAAGCAGTTTACAAGGTTTTCAACAATTGACCTCCACCTGTACCAAAAACAATGAGAGTGATTTACTGACTAAAACGTATGTACATGACGATTGATGGAAGTATCTATGGGTAGTATCTTGAGACATTACATTTACAAGGTTTTCAGTATTTTACCTCGGGTGACCTCACATAAACTCCACCTACTTTAAAATAACATGGTTCTTTTTCTCCTTATGAAAATTCTAATATCAATTAGGTTCAAGTCCCCATCGTTGTTATATGAAGATATCGTATTTACGAGCAATATCCAAGCTTTTCATAGTTGAATGACCTCGATAACTTTTGACCTCTACCACAACGATAGGATCCATCTTCTGGTTGTAACCCTTCCAGATGGATTGAAAAGTATCCATGCTTCCTAACTTAAGATATCATGTTGTTTACAAGGTATTTCGTTTTTCCCTCTGGTGACCTGACACGACCACTGACTCTATACAAACAAGAGGGTTTTTACCTCTCAATATGATAAATTGATATGCCAAGCATGTAAATTTAATACGGCTGCTACCTGGAAATGTCGTGAATACAAGGTTTTTGGATTTCGACCTCTAATGACTTCAATGTAATTTGATCCGTACCAAAAACGATAGCGTTCTGTCTTATGATATCTTGTGTACAAGCAATTTCTTAACTATTCTCGCAATTTCGCCTCTGGTGAGCTCATATAACGTTTTACCTCTACCAAAAACAATAGGTTCCTACTCTGATTACAACGCATCCAGATGGGCTGGAAAGCATCCATGCTTCCTACCACAATATATCGTGCTTAAATGATCCTTGGTTTTGACCTCTGCTGACCTTACACGGTCTGTGTCCCTCACATAAACAAAGTGTTCTTTCTCTTAATATGATAAATCTATATGCCAGGGATGAAAAGTATCCACTTTTCCTACATTGAGATATCATGTTTAGCAGGTTTTTGGATTTTGACATCTCGTGCCCTCTCGGGACCTCTGATCGCTTCCAAAAACCATAGGTTTTCTTTTTCCTAGATTATGATAAATCCATAAACCAAGTACGGAACACACATATACACACACAAACAAGCACACACACACGCCCCACCTTCACTGCACGGATCCCTTCTTTTACCTTCGACAAGGAATCAAAAAGTATACCCTGGACATTAAACATTTTTCATTATAGGATATCACTTTGAAGAGAGTAGATTGAAGGGACATTGATCTTCTTTCAATATGGAAATGTTACTCTTTAACAGCAGCAATAGTCTCTTATTAAGTAGTATTACGCACAAGGGTGTCCCATTAATTGTGTTTAGCTTATAATATGTGTTACATGTCAATTTGTCCAGGAATTAGTAGAATGAAGGGATGAAGTGTTGGATTGAGGGTACCAGAGATTGGGAACATGAAAAGAAGGTAAACAGTAAAAATACTCAACTGAAGAATCGTGTTCTAAATTAAGTAAGCTTTCATAAGTAATAAGGTTTTGGTGGCATTCGTAATGTTAGTTCCTGTAATCATGTTCAGTTATTGCCATCCAAAATAGTTGGCCGATTTGTGTACAGCAGTGTTAGCACCTTAAATCCTTGCTTGAGGTAAAATTCGACGCACACGAAGTTGGTTTGAATATTTCCTCGGTTCACTTTCGTCCTCAAAACCAAGCATACTCGAAGTACCCCTCATGCTTGTATTAGCGTATTCAGGGCATAATATTACAAAAGTGGTAAGGGGCCCTGATGTAATGGAAACGTTTGTGGAAGTACTCCTTAGAATTTTTTTTATTAGACACTGTCGGATGCAGTTTTTTGACATCTGAAAACCAAGATATACGAACGTAAAGAAATAGTTTTGGTAGAATAGAGCGCTCTTATGCAGTGTAAAAGCTCTGCTGTTTCGGAATTCGCCGTTTATACATCTATCAAATAGGCAAGTCACTTTTAGATCCCATCTGCTGGTCATCTGACGATAATATCCTGAATTTTTCAAACCTGTAGAGCGTCTTAGAAAATAATGGAGCAGAATTACAGACTCCATTTCAGGTCCATTTTTTAATACTTCTTTAAATGGAAACTGTTAGGTATCCCTTGTAGCCCCGTTTTAAATTTGGCATCTTAGTTTTAAGGCCCCTGCCTCCCATACAGGAGTGAATTGTTCACGAAGAGTACCCCTTTTCAACCTTAGTGTAATATTTCCCCAGGTGGGATCTCCACGCAACACAGATGATGTTGTAATTTACAGAAAGACGAATGTCAAAGACGAAGAATGTGGGCAAGCGACATATATAGGTGAGCGTTCATGGTCCCATTGATTTAAGTGGAAGGAATGCCCTTCGAGCCCCGATGGAAGCAGTGGCGTCACAAGGGTTGTTTGCAGGGGGGTCAAGTGACTCAACGTGCGCCCCCAGAGCTCACAGTCCGGGGCCCGGACCACCTTTCTGCTCGATCATTCCCTGTGGGAACCCAGCAAACTCTTATTTAAGGTCCAGCTGACTGTATCATTCTTGCAACAATAGAAAGTGACCGCTTCATACCGCTCAATTTTATTTACATGCTTTTGCCATCACGAATTAATAATTCACCGGAGGCGGAGGGGCGCAAAAATTTTACAAGCTCCCATTTTCCTTTTCCCTTCTTTCCATTTTTTCTTCCCCTTTGTTTTCTTATCTTTTCCTCTATTTTTCTTTTTTCGTCTGCCTTTATTTTGCGCCCATGGCCCGTGCAGGGAGGGGCGGCCGCCCTCTATATCCCCCTTTATTACGCCACTGGATAGAACTGATATTCTGCTGATGTTTACAAAGAACGGATAATTTTGAGATTGCGTTATGCTCACAATGAGGCGTTTATCTTGCACATGGAGCAAAAGAAAACCATATATACACAAATTCATTTATACATGTATATGAACTTATGTACACGCGCATAGGTATTAAACGTTATACGTTCAAGTATACTTCATTGTAAACGGCCCATCTCCTCCCCGATTGACAAAAAAGTAGGTGCCCTTTGCTGAAGGTCATTGAAAACTCGTTTGCTCTGCAAGTTTACCTCATCCACAACAACTCTTAGTAAACTGCAGTTTCTTAATTTGAATTTAAATATGCCTTTAATGTGTGGTTCCATTTTATCATTTTGTATTTTTTGTTTATTTTGTTTGCTAATGCAGTGTTAAATATTTGAAAAAGACCTCTTCAATTTGCTTGCAACATGGGGTATTTCTACTGTGAAACATTTCACACTATTCGAAAGTGAACTATTTCATAGATACAACTAATAAGTAAGGATAGTAACTGCATGCATCTCTATAATGGTAGACGAGAGCAATACAAAGTAACAAACCTTACTAGGGACAATTTGGTGAGTACCAATGTTAACACATTTTGATTTCTAGAGATCATCCTGGGTCATCGCATGGCAGGGTTTTATTACACCCGTACCGACATGTAAACTTAACCACGATCACTTTGGGACAGCTTTTGGGAGGGCCTTAAGAACCTCATCAAGTCATGCACTCTAAAACAATCTGACCATTAAGTGGTCACTTTTAACCATATTTAGGTCAATAATTTGACCATATTTGAATCGGTGCATAGTTGACCAATCAACGGTCAATTTTGACCATAGTGTTTTTAGAGTGCATGCTTATCATACTTAAGTAGGGAGCTCGCAGCTGAAGAATATGTAATCCCTGATAGCCATAACTCTTCAGTAGGACTCCAAACTTCAGTACCATGTCTATGAACATGTTTGGTGCAATATCCGATCGTGAATGTATACTTCGATGTGTCGTTTCATACAATTCCAAACTATACTACTTCCCGTATCAAGCATGCATCGACTAAGATAGTAGTGCAATTATGCTCAGAATCTATCCGCATTACAACTTCGCATTTGATACATCTGCAGTGAACTTACGTTCCCAATACTGTGGAATTCCAGGTTTCTCCTGGGTATCGAGTAAGATGTTTGCTAACCAGCGTTGTTGTCGTGAGGTGAGTCGTCCGTTCACTACAATGACTGACCAGTTTTACAATTACTTTATCGAACATGCACGAATGCACACGTCTCCTACATTACGTCCAATTTTTGATGTATTATTGAAATTCTGTTCCGGTGATGTAGTGTTACAAACCAATAGGGAGCTATATGCGTTAAGGCCAATTAGTCTTACCTTTTCCCTATCAAGGAAAGTTGCCTCCTGCAACGTTGATTAATCGTTCGGCATTCACAGGTTCTTGCATAATATGCTCATCTTTTATTTAACCATCTTGAAAGTGTCTTGGCAGCCCGGGATTGATAATTTTGCTATTTGTATTTACTTTTACCAGTTTCATATGAATTTATAAGCCAAGACCATGATTGAGTAGCCATAGCCAACCAAACGAGAAGGGTCAATAACGACTAATTGAATGATAATTTAGAGATGACTCGGAAGAAAATTTATAGAAGGTCCACCAACCACGACACTAAAATGACGATTTTCACGTTTCATATTTCTAATTGTCTTATGGAACTAGAATCCCCTTCTAACAATGCTAACAAAGTAACAAGTTGTGTCTTGATCTTTGTTGCGTTCGTACTGGACGTTGCAGCTTCACACCAGAATCCTGGTCTATTGCTGCCATTGTGTGTCTTCTGTAATATTTTTTACTTATATCAAATTCAAGCAGTAAAGAAAAAAATGTAGGAAAATTTTCATTTTCGCTACATTTTTGCTAATTAATCATACTCATCTTTTCCATGTTTATACTGTTTAATTGACAAACTTCCCCATTCGACATGTTCCAAGATCAATTTTTCTGCTTCTATGGTCCTTCAAAGGTCATTGCTCTAAGGATCATAAACCCCAACCACTGACAGTGCTTTCTGTCTATCTCGGTGACTATCTAAATAAATTTGCCTGTAGAATATCTTATTGGGGGCATTTTTAACTTGTTTCAGGTTTGCGGTACGGTCCATTTTTAAATAATATTGACTAAATCACATTTTATCCCGTTAATAAACTCAAGGAAACTTTGCCCTTCAATTTATGGTTGTTTGCACACACCGTTCGGTCAGTGAACCTTATTAATGATATCCTAAATTATTTAGAATGATGATTAACGTTAAATGGGGACCCAACGCCTACGCAAAAAATGAAAGGTTTAAAGAGCTCATTTCTTCGAATCCAGAAACCAGAAATGAAAAGTAGTGGTCTTATTTCCATCATATCCGATTTTTCATTTCTAAAATATAGGTTTGTTTAATTTCTCCATACTATTTGAGGCATCGATGGGGTAAAAAGTTTCCATGTTTCAAAGGTAATTTTAATGTTCATTATTTTTATTTTTAACAAAAACTATTGACACGCCTTTGAAAGTGATCCAGTTCCTACGTACACTTACTTTGTGTAATATGTACTTAGCTTCTTCAAACCCCACAAGGATACCAAACCTCACTTTGGTAAAGGTAATCTTGCGCAGGCAAATACAAATGATTAAAAGATCAAAAGTATTTAAATATTCATATATGACAGAAATACAAATTATTTTTTAAGCGCTATTTCAATGATATTAATAACTTCATCATTTTATATGTTTGCACAAAAGCACGCTACAACCATGTGCTATTGGCAAATGTGCTCAGTTCATAAATTGTAGTACCTTTAGATTAAGGTTCCCTAAGAAGTTACTCATAAGGTTCATTTACTAAACATAACAGTGTCGTAGAACAAAAAAACACTGTATCCTAGTTGATGGTTACAAAATCCCCTGTTTTGTATGTATTGTTTCTTCAAACCTGTCGTTCATCAAGGGGTGATTTATTTACTTCAAGATCTGGTCAGAGGGCCCATGTAAAGCACCTTAAAGACCCTTTCAAGTTAGCTACAAAATGAAAACGTGACATGTGACTAATATTCGTCGAGACTTTCGAACTGTACATCTGGAACCAGCCGCCATTGGGCATCCGCTTCTAACAAAAGAAAATAGACTCCTTATCTTTGGGCTATGTCCCACATTCAGCAAACGGAGGGATGGCCTTTTTTTCCTCCGTTTATTCTGATCTTTATTTTTTACCACTTCTCAGTAGATCGTATTATGTGGACAATGTTATAATTAAATATAAATATATTATACTTACAAGAATGAAGTTATTTACTGTACAGCAAACCTTAATGAGCTAGAAAGCATGGAAAAGGCTACTGACTTGTATAAACCCGCATTTTAATTTGCGCCCGTTTTAAACGGTTAATCAAATTTGCATTCCTTTAAGTTTTCATCATAGATACAATGATTGCATTGTATATGTTCATTGCAACATTATTATATTAACAAGAGTCTTAAAGATCACTGTAAATACAAAAGAAACGAAAAGATATTTACAGGACCTGACTTGGATATCACTGTATGAATAGCAAAGAGAGTTCACCGAAAAAATCGGGACAAGCAGCCGAAGTACATTGTAAATAGTCAAAATTAAGTTCCTGCTTTTTGCTATAACATGTCCTTAAGTGATCGCATGTTGCAAGCTTCCTGCAAATCTGTACCTATAAAAAACATTTATCGACTGCTATTTTTTGTTCAGTTCCCTTTCTTTCATCAGTACAATACTTCATATGTAAGGTTAAAAACTGTACGGGTGGCAGAGGCCCTCGCTGTAACACAAAAAATATTTTGTTTTAAAAAACAGAACATTTTATTTTATATACGACTCTTGAACGTCTAAGATGGACTGCTACAATGCTACGGTCCAAAAACATGTGTTCCGTACTTTCCGTTTCAATCACACAAAAAGTAAGAAAATCAGAGGGGCATTTCCTATTTTACAATTAATTTGGTGTGGTAATTCTGTGTAGAAAATTATAAATTGAAAGCATAGCTTCTGACACGATGTGAATGGAGATTCTAAAATATCTATCCCAATCCCCTTTGTTAGTAACAGTTTTAAAGTTACTCTTCTACTTCCACTACAAAGGAGGGGAGTTTCAATACGCTTATAATTGATAACTTTAAATGAACTGAGAGACAGACCGGGCATAAAGTGCATTATGGTAAAAGTCGATACCATTATTCGAAACCTCATTTCTTGACAAACCTGATCTTTTCCACTTTTGTGGAATGGCATCGACTAATCCCCAAAAGACAGTAAAGGAATGGAATCGATTTGGAAGTTACGCTTCAGCTTATCAAACGATAAGAGCAAGTTATTTTGGTCAAAAAGATCCCTTGCATAAATCAAATTTTTCTCAAACACTTGCTTACACAATATGATATAATAATTAATATAATATGTGAATTATTACATATAATTTGAGAAAGATCATTCTCAGTCACGTCTGTGAAAATTGTATTACTCCTTGCTTGTACATTTTGTCTGATTACGGAGTAGTATTAATACATTTTACGTTTTGGCAAAGTTAAACTGAAAGATAAACTATTTTCGAAAAGGCCTTAGATGAAAGAAAAAAAGATATGCATATGCCGTCTGTTTCATTACAGTAACGTTTCACCATGTATATTTTAAGCTATTTTTAAAACTCTGAATATGTGTAACTTTTAATCCACCATTTGAAATTGCATTAATCGCAATAGAACCGTTGATCTTATCAGGATTCTCATTCCAAGTAAACTAAAGGATACGTCTTTCCAAGTCTTTGACGAATTAGTTAGGAGTGTTGGGCAAAAGATGGAAGAAAAGTTCCGAAAACGCAGATATTTTGAAAAATGACGTTACGGCCGACAGGCAGACAGGGGTCGAACCTCTACGAACTGAAACAAAAAAGATTTAGCCTAGAAAGTTTGGGCATACAGTTCAAGGGAAATAAATCATCACCGAACACTTGTGAAGAAAATAACAAGAATTTTAACTGGTTTTCTCTTAATGCTAATTTGTAAGTCATGAATAGCAAAAGGGATTTCGGGTAATGTAGGGACCCAAAGGAAAAAGATTGGATTTAGAAAAATTTATCGATAACTTTGACCCTGATAACCCTGTTTACTCCCCTCAAGGAAAATGGTTCTTTTATCTACATATTGCATCATCTTTTTTATATTGTTATTATTCTGAAGTTTCAGTGCAAGGATCTCAGCAGCTAGAAGAAATAAATATGGCTGAGGGGACAGCCTAATTGACGCCCACTTCTTTCTAAGTAAAAAACCAGTTAGTCGGGTAAATACATGGAAAAAACACACTTACCTCCCAAAAATTGCTACAAAAGATTTTTTAATGGTTTTTGAAAGTGTTCAACATCAGGAATAACATACTCAAAGTCTTAGGAAATCTTGTCTCCGGAAAGGGGTTATTTCTAAGATGGCGTCCAAAATGTCCTCCGAACATAGTAAAACTCATGAAAAATGCATAGAATCAGACGAAAAAGTAAGACAAGTTCCAAACAAAATGTGATATATATTTTTGGTTATTGCAAACACATACATGACAATTTCATGCTGGAAGCTTGTTCCAAAACCAAGACGGCGGAAATTCCAAAATGGCTACCCATGTAATTATAATAATATATTTAAATAATGAAAAAATATTTATGAAAAATGTTGGACATACTGACTCTTAAAATGTGGCCATGGTTCATGCAAAATAATTAAAATTATGTTTAGAACAGTTTTGTTGGAATTCAGGTCAACCAAAACGGCGGTAAAAACAAAATAGCTTCTAATGGTATGAAAAATGTAAGATAAAAGTAGATATAAAAATTATTTTATAGATTAAAAATACATTTCGATTGAAAACCCCAAACATCTTTATCGCAGATTGTACATAAAATTCACAGCATGATTTCTGATATTTTATGCAGGACCCATACTAAGCAAGATGGCGGAAACAACAAAATGGCTGCCAACAGAACGATCATATTGTATAAAAATAATATGAGAAATAATCATTAAAAATCTTTATGACACAGTTGAACTTACTATCTGGCCAGATTTTATGACAAATAATCCAAAATTATTTTTGAAAATAAATCCTTTTGGAATTCAGGTCATTCAAGATGGTGGAAAAAGCAAAACTGCCGCCAGTGCAATGATCATGCTTGTATATCATAATAATAGGAAAAATAATCATTAAAAATACTTTTGACACAGGTAAACCTAACATGTGTCCATTTTCTGTTGTAAATATTCAAAAGGTATTTTTCTGGACATTTCATTTAGGATCTGGGTCAACCAAGATGGTGGATATAACAAAATGGCCGCTAATGTTAAAATTTCAATATATTTAGTTGATAGTTGCTCTTTATATTTGGCCGTATTTTGTGCCAAATAATTCAGACGAATTTTTCAAAACATTTTGTTGGAATTTAGGGCAAGCATGATGGCGAAAGCAGCAAATGGCCGCCAGTGAAATAATTATAATAGTTTATAATAATAAAGCAAATAATCTTTAAAAAATATTTGTAACACATTTAAACCTAAAAACTGTCCATAATATTTACTAAGCATTCAGAAAGTATTTTTCTGGATAAGTTTTACAGGTACCAGGTCAACCAAGATGGCGAAAATTCCAAAATGGCTGCCCATGTAATTATTATCATGTATTGAAATAATGAGAAAAATATTTATGAAATATATGTTGGTCACACTGACTCATAAAATATAGCCATGGTTGACGCCAAATGATCAAAACTGATTTTTAGAACATTTTTATTAAAATTTAGTCCAACCAAGATGGCGGAAAAAACGATAACAAACAATGTTTTTTCTTAGCTTGGTATAAAGCCAAAAAAGTAATCTAATGATTATTTTTCTAATTAGTACAATAGGCTACATAGTTATTTTCTTGGCAACCATCTTACTTTTCCACCACCTAGATCCTGAAAAATGTCAAAAAATAATTTTTGATAATTAAGAAAAAAATTGGACTTATAAAAAAGACTCCCCGTGTAAAATATACTTGAAATGATTATTTTTGTTAAGAATACAATATTTTGTTGTAGTTTCACGCTATTTTAGTGCTTTTTTGCCATCTTGGCTGACCTGGTTTTCACTAAAATCTTTTGAATCTTAAGTTGTGATTTTCTCATACAATATGATATGAGAAGCAACTGTGTCAAACATATTTTTTATGAACATTTTTCTCCTTATTTTAATGTATGCTAATTATTATAAAGGCGGCCATTTTGCTCTTTAGGCCATCTTCATAGGCGTGAATACCAGCAAAAACGTTTATAAAAAATTAGTTTTGATCAATTGGCTTAAAACATGACCAAATAGTAAGAGCGACTGAGTCAAAACTTTTTTCATTAATATTTTTCTCATTATCTCAATACATTAAATACCATCTTGGTGTTTCTGCTATCTTGGTTGACCCAGATTCTGCAAAAACGTCCAGAAAACGTTCTGAATATTTATAAGAGAATATGAATAGAAATTAGGTTTAAACGTTTCAGAAATATTTTTAATGATCATTATTGTCTATTTTTTGCTACATTTTTATTTCACCTTTAGAGGCCATTTTGCTTTTTCCGCCATCTTGGTTGACCTGAATTCTACCAAAAAGTTTCTAAAACATAATTTTTAGTTATTTAGAATGAGCCATGGCCATATTTTAAGAGTCAGTGTGTCTAACATTTTCTTCATAAATATTTTTCTCATTATTTAAATATATTATAATAATTACATGGGCAGCCATTTTGGAATTTCCACCATCTTGGTTTTGGAACATACTACCAGCATGAAAATGTCATGTATGTGTTTGCAATAACCAAATATATATATATATATATATATATATTTATCATAGTGTATCACTTATATATCACTTGTATCACTTTTTTGGACTGATGTATGCCTTTTCATGAATTTTACCATGTTCGGCGGCCATTTTGGACGCCATTTTTGAAATAAGCCCTTTCCGGAGGCAAGATTTTCTTAGACTTTGAGAATATTGCTTCTAATGTCATATACTGCTTCAATCCGTTGAAAAAGTACCCTTTGTAGCAATTTACGGGGGGGGGGGTAAAACTTTAAATTGACCTAAGTAGAGTAGTCATTATTAAAAAATACAGGTGCTGCTCTTACGTTAAAATACTTTAATCCAGGTCTTATAACTTGTTCCAAAAATGAAATGGGAAAGCGCTCGATGGAAAATCCTACTCAGTCTCATCAAATGCTTTTTTTAAATGAACTAGTAACAGAAACCTCGGTATTTCTAATTACTTACAATGCGGAACTGATTTCATCGAAAATAAACCTGACATTGTCTCCAATATATCTGTTCTTAAAGTGGTCCTGACATGAATTTCTTGCCAAATATTTTTGGCGAATTGCAAGTGATATTGATAGAACAAAGAATCCTCTACAAGGTGCATCCATCAGCGTTTTCTAAAATGACTCTTTTCTGTCCTTAAAGATTAAGAGAAACTGGGTGCTTTTTGAGCTCGATTAGAGGGAAGTAAAAAATTTCTGAAACCCATTACGTCATGTGACGTCATAAAAAGAACCCACATGAGACTCGATGCTAGCAATATGTACTATATGTGGGGATTTTGCCTCTCCATTTCATGCGTTCTCACCCCTATTCAACGTATGCATTTTGGGTTTAAATGCCAAATTTGCGTTGACAAGTTTTTTCTGAATGTCTCCATGGTCACGAAAAAATCAGAGAACCCTTAATTTTTGAGTAAAAGAGGTTATAAGGTAGACTCTGTTTTGGCCGACGAAGCAATGGAAAGACCGCACGCACTCACGTAGGTGCAGTAGGTTACGTACACAATAACACAACACACCAATACGCTTTACGTACTCTTGCACTTGAAAATCTGTGACTAGCCAGGTGAAATGAAACGTAGTACTGTGTATACTGTACTGTACGTTCGCACGTACGTACGTAAGGATATGCACATCAACTGCAGTGTTACTAACGTTACAGTACATTGGTGGTTTCGGTAAACTCTCTGACAGCAAGGCTTCTTTTTCTAAAGAATAAATAAATCACTGCAAAACCGGTGACGGAGTCCGGTGCCGATCGTACCGGTAACGTTTCCAAGCTAATGAAGCTGCCACGGTCGTCTAGCCAGCTGAGGATTTGGCCATAGAACCGTATCGAGCATCGGTTCGAACATTGTCTATGTTCTATGAGGTGCGTAGGCCTGCCTAGGCCTACAAACTTTGCACACGCTTGGGCTGCTTAAATATGGATTAAAAATACTGATATTCTGTTCTTATTTTGTCAAACTGCTTAACTTTTCGCAATGGATTGAAAGTGGATTTTTCTAAAGGTATTCACGTAAGTCATGTCAGTATTTGGTATTTTTATCAAAAAAGGAGAAAACTGCTATGAGGCGTGGTAATTATCACATAGTTGTGCAATCAAAATGGCGTAAGTAACGTTGGTCACGCAAAAGCTGGTAGGCCTACAATCGCTTTGTGAACTGATGATTACAGCTATGAATTTCAGTTTTGAGGATAATTCCAAGCTTGTGACAAAATTTCGTACATTCTTGGCGAATAATGAACTTGGAGTGTTATTCTGGACATTTTTTGACGACAGTGCATGAAGCCTCGGTATAGTTAATAGCCTACAACGCAACGATACAGTGAAGTTGTGCTTTTAGTTTTACGGTGCTTCTTCTCGTGTTGAAATTACAACCACTGGTGAGTATTATTACTTAATATTCATCGTGGCCCATTTTCCTTTTGGTTAAATACATTTCGGGACGATTTTTCCATGTTTCCATCCCTGCCCAGTGTATTCGTGAGCGAAATTCAAAAATTGGTGACGAGTTATATTGCTTAGTTAGTATGAAATCAACAGGTCATGGGTTCAGATTCCAACTAAACTGCGTGCACGTAGATGCGTACAGTCAATGGCCATTTTCGTACACTCTTGCTTTCTGTGCCGTCTTTGCTACATGTACGTTAGGATCGATGTCCCATTTCTGACGTCATGGTTTATTAACTGTGCGCTTGAGAATGCCAAAAACGGGAGGGTTTACAAGAAATGCTCTCATTTTATGAAAAGTGTGGTAAATGGGGCTGTAAAACAAGATTTCATGATAATTTGTACTAATAATCAACTCATAAGTATTTCCTGGGGATTGTTGAAACTTGTCAGGACCACTTTAAGAAATCAATTTGTTGACTACCAATCAAATCAAGCAGGGCGGTCTTTAATCTCAAAGCAATTGCTTTTGCGTCAATTATGAAGTCAATATTTAAAAGAGTAATCGGCCTTTAATTTTGTTAATACGTGGAATGATCTTTATTTGATTTCAAAATTAAAGTTAAGATACTCCTACTTTTTCCGGCGACAGCTCCCCCTGGTAAAGCCGTAGTTCAAAGACTTCACCACTAAAAGACCTGGGTTTAAGCAAAAAATCAATTATCATATGTAAAAAAAAGAACTAAATCTACGCAATTTGGTGAAACTTTCATTCAAATCGAACGTGTAGTACTCGAGATATCAGCAAATGAAGTTACTACATTTGTGACCCAACCTGAGCTTGAGAGAAGTAGGTATATTACTTCCTCACACTGATGAGAAATGCTTTGTTTCCTTTGTTTTCCACTCTGTTTTGCTGACCTCGAAGTTAATAGGGTTAGGACCTACCCATGTGGAATGTAAAGTTTGTAAAGTTCTCATGCTTCTCTTGCAATCACATACCGATAACATGTGATTTTAGAGGAGAAAATTGGTTGTAAAGTTTAAAGAAAATCAAAAGACGGCTCATTAATGTGAGGATATGAGTCATATGTGCTTTGCTTCAGGTTAACTTAGTGTTGAAAATGTGACAAATGTTACTGCTAATATCTTGACAACCACAGATCGGATTTCAATGCAAATTTCAGCAGAATGTTGCAATAAGTACCCCTTTAATTAACATATCAAAACTTGATTTAAACTTAGGCCCTTCTTTTAAGTACCAAAAAGGTTGATGAAAGTTGACTGATACGCCGTCGCAACGTGGAAATTTATCGTTTTTCAAGGACAAGAGAGCTTCAAGACAATTTTCAAGAGTACGCTCGCCCTCACAAGATTCTAAGGTACAAGCACATTTCTCAGGAAGCCAAGAAAAAAGGATCGGGAATGCAATCCCTAGAACTGAAAGAGAATGTTAAAACAAATTAATTTCAGTAAAAATAGCATCATTGCTTGAAATCATGCCCTCTTCAACTTGTTTAGGTTTATGAATAACACTGAAAGATTTGTTTCTTTTTTTTCTAGGTTTCGAAGATACTGTGCATACTTCTCTCCCCCCTTACTACCCATCTCTCACGATATCTGATGACAGTACCCTGTAGCTTGTAGTCATGGGCGTCCGCAGGTAGGGGCAAGGGGGGGCACTTGCCCTCCCCTGGAAAATCAAAAACTTGAAAAAACGAAGAAAAAATAAAGAAAAAAAACGAAGAAAAATTAACATCAACATTTCTTAACAGTTTACTTAGTGTTCCCCTATTTATATGATGTAAATAGGCTTTAGAAGTGCCATTTCCAGCGATCTGGGAGGTATTTTGGGCCAAAATTTTCTTGCGTTCCGCGCCAACTCATGGTGGCGTGGAGCTTTTTCCCCCTAAAAATTTTTTGCCCCACTCTGAATTTTTTCTGCGGACGCCCATGCTTGTAGTAATAGTAAAAGATTGTTGTGGGCATCTCTAAACTATAAACTGGTGTCATAGATCGGGCTATTTATCAATGTACACTTTTTGTTCAAGGTGAGCCATTGTCTTCAAAAGTTTCCGTACATTACTCCTCCTTTGCTTTAAATATTAGTGACTCCCGCTAAGCAGAAGATTTCCCCTTTAGTCATTTTTGCACAATTCTGGTAGTGTGATATGATTTATGAAAGTTACATGGTTTAGGTCGCTTAATAGAGAAATGTTCAAATTCCAATATCCTGAACCTCATTTGACAGAAAAAGTTGAAAGAGATAAGTAAACAAAGGAATCATCTGGCTGAACTCCTTGGGAGAATAATTAATCAGTAACTGCATAAGGAACAGGCCTGGATAAAAGTTAAAAAGTTAAGAAAACAGTTAAGTCTCCGGTGAATATCTGGAGTCACATTGGAACTCCAAGTACAATTTTTACTAAAGGAATCTCTCTCTCCAGATATCCAGTAAGTCAAATGTAGCCATTAGATCAGGACACGCTTCCCTCGCCTTGCAATCAGTTCTATGATTACCGCCTGTTTTATCAATAGACGTGTTGGGAAATTCGGTACTTCCGGTCGGGTCACAAGGTCAAGTGTACCATAACAACAGCAACGTGCTAAGCTCTGCATGCTCATCATGCAACACCCGTGCGGGGACACTGTAAGCGTGGTACACTTCACCTTTGACCCGTTCCCATATTACATTGCCTGGAAACATTTCCCAACTCGTCTATTCAAATCACTTGAACAAATTATTGTATCCCCTTCGAACTCACACTCTAAAAATGTCCTACTCAAATTTGAATAGAATCTAATCAATGGGGGCACGAACAGGAATATTGTCAAATCTTTGACTTAGATCGGCTCATAAATAAAACGAATAGTTTCATTTTTGAACGATTTCTAGTCAATTTTGAAACAAATCTTGTCAAATATTTGACAATATTTCGGTTCGTGCCCCAGATGTTTTTTAGAGTGCACTTTGCGTTTTGAAAATTGGACTATATACATCAGGAGCATATATACATACGAAAGTAATAATGCGATCATGAACACTGACATCTAAAAGAGTAGAACGTCCATATGAACAACGTTTCTGCTTAATACAACCGCAGGTTAAACTCGGATCAAAAAAAAAATACAGACGGAGAGGTGGTCCTTGATCTGCAACCGGGCCCGCCGGTTGTTCTGAACACAGGAGCAAGGGCCTGAAACGGTTAAAACTTAAATTAGACAGCCAGATTTTCATATCGACACAAATTTTGAGCATCATAAGACTGTCAGAGCCATTAATAATAGTTTTGCTGAAGATTTAAATGGTCCACAGCAAATTTCCAGGTTTCACCAGGACGTGGTACAAGAACCTAGTAAAGTGTACACTCTACAACCAAGTCACCCCCTTCCCCTCGTTTGGTTCATCATTTCCCGAGAAGGAAGCATAGTAATGAACATTTAGTACCTTTGATATTCCCAAAATATCCCTAGCAAAATATGTGCAAACGGAGTACCTGAACGTAGTGCAAAGTGGTGCTTGTATTGAGATGGTGAATATAATTGAAGAAATGACAAGTTTTATGTTTCTCTTTCTTGCTCTGGATACTTAGGTCTACCCTCTTATTTTTCAAGATATACCGTTTATCACCGCCTCTGTTCATTCGGATAAAAATATCAGGGCTGTAAATGGAACTACACAGTGACGACAAGCCGAGCAATGACAGCAGTAAGCATATCTTTGGGTAAGAGATATAAGTTTCACCGCGATCTGTCGGTCTGCCTATGTGTCAGAAGGCAAATGACAGTGTTATAAAACAATTTATGACCGTTCTCCTATTAGATTTTTTATCACGGCAGTTGTTACAGCATGTTCTTTAAGATCTACCAGATAAAGGCAGGTCTTTCCACTGTCCTCCTATTCACAAAGTCTCCGTTTTGAAGGTGTCAAATGTTAACCTTAGCTGTTATCACAAGTGTTCCAAGTTTAGCGCGGTGCTAAAAAGCATGGAGTAATTAATCACAATACGTTTCATTTTGAATTTAATCGGCAAGGATAACGCATATGTCATGTGTAAAGGAAATTATTCGCCTTGTGTGGAAATGTTTAGTGTGAAAAGCAGTTCGTTATTAATTAATTACTTGTAAGGAAACCTATTGTGTGCATGTCTGAACTTTGCTTTTTTAACCATTTTGTCTGGCTGTCTGTATATCGTAATGGAAAGGATTTTTCCGTTCTTAACAGTTACCAAAGCATTTTCAAATAGCGCATTGTGAGTTTCTTGGAGTTAAAACGTTCATGACGTGAAGACAGATACCTGAGTAAATACTACTCTGCCAGTACCGTAAATCAGACGTTACAATGGCGGATCAAAGATATTTGAAAGAGGATGCTTGTCAGGGGTTTTAACAAACAAGCTTACATTCGTCAATCCACCTAAAGATTGACCTTGTGGTGATAGATAGGATACCACTTAATAGGATTAAGTCCGGTGATATAATCACAACGACTGACTGTTGGAGCATTTTAATTTACTATGTATCTTTCGATATTTTTCGGGCTTGTTCGGCCAAGGCGAGGAGTATCTAGCCTGCAAATGTATCTCTTTCACACCTGCCATTGCGTTTTCCTCCATTGTTGCAGCCAATCAACTGCAACATCTTGTTACGTTTCGAAACTGTTGGGATTTGAGCTACACTAGTAACAGGCATCTTTCAGTTTAGACAGTTACCTCCTTGAGCTTATAACCACAGTCATTCAGGAGAATAAGAACGACCAGAAGTAGGATATACTGCATTTTCTCAGTTGACATTTTCACTTACAAACTTGAATAACAACCCTCTGAAACTCTAAATAACAACGTACACCAGTGTTCATTTGCATAGCTCTGACCACAGCAAACACCAGAGGTACTTAATTGCTTTAGCCTGGTCCTTCCAGTCAAAATTAAACTTGCTTTGATTATCTATCTGATATAATAAACCCCATATTTTTGTAAGCACAAGGCTAGTCCACTGGAATCAAAAGTCAGTCTTTAAAAGTAACAATACTGAAGACTCGAGAAGTTTCCATAGAATGATATATATAATGTCAATGCCAGAAGTTATCTTCCCTTTCATCATCACGTCCACTGTCACTGGAAACATTAGGCTCATGACAAAACGATTTTTCACAATTTAAACACCTCTGTGCGCTCTCGTGACGTACCGTTAAATTGTATTTAACGGAAATCATTAGCGGGCGAAAAGTGACGCGTTTCGGCATTTATCTTTCTAGTGCAAAGATAAAAGCGTGTAAATCATAACGGCTCCTTTAATGGTTTTGCGAGCACGAACGCTTCTCTGGTCGTCAGGATGGAATTGGACGCCAAGAGGTTTTTTTTTATTG
Organism: Holothuria leucospilota; assembly: GCA_029531755.1. Classification (NCBI taxonomy): domain Eukaryota; kingdom Metazoa; phylum Echinodermata; class Holothuroidea; order Aspidochirotida; family Holothuriidae; genus Holothuria; species Holothuria leucospilota. The sequence continues at coordinate 38,702,745 of CM055974.1, read as the reverse complement.
TTTGCAGAAAGGATTCAACTACACCCACATTAGGAGAGTGACTTATCAAAATGCATTAGAATTGCTCATTCAGTGACAATTACAGTATCTGTTTGACAGTTTCTCTGAATAGTTCAAAGTTTCGTGGTTTCTCTTCAGAGCCATTTTCAGTAGCGAAGGAACTTTTCACACAGTTAACAATATTAACACATCTAGTCCTGTCAAGAACTTTCGAGCAAACATTAATCAATGACCAGCCATGCCAACAACTTAATGCTGCCAAAACCAAATACGCAAATGCAAAATCCCAGTTATATAAATTGAATGTCATTTTTCCAGTGGAGACATGTTAGTTCGCTAATTTTATGCCAACCTTACCCATTATCATTTTCATACTAAGTCATATTGCCTAAGTCCTCTTGAAATGGAGTTATTAATTCTTGAATTAAAAAATGTCAGGCTTATTACAAACTCATTGATGTGCTGCTACTCATGTGAACGCTCTTTTGCCTTGGCCTAGACTCTCCTGGGTGGTTATGCAAAGCACGCTTTTACACCGCTGGCAGATTTATTGAATATTCTTTGCTGCAATTATTGCAATTTTGCAGTGCTCTTTTGCGGCAAGAACAATAATTTGAAGAACTATTGGCATATTCCAATAAACTTTCATGACATCATTTTTTGCTCGTGTGTTATTAAGGTGCATTCTTAACTTCAAACTCAGATTCAAAACACGTCATGATTTTATTAAGGATTTTGCACGAAACTTCAGATCAATGTGATAAGTTTATAGATGAGTATCCCTACTCTTATACCTTTCTGGAATTGTCATATAATTATCAACATCAATCCAGGAACAATTTTTCTATATAAAAATGTGAAACATCCTAGATAGATAATATAAAAATTGTAATACAAGAGTATTGATAAAGAATGAACAAGAAAACCAGGGGAGGGCTCTTTTTGTGTCCAACCATTTGTCAATTTAATGAGAAGGTAAGGCCCAAAACACCCATTTACGGTGTTTTTTCTTTCCCTTGCTTACAAGAATGTGTTTCTAAGGGGATCACTTTAGCGTTTTCGCTTAGCTGTCATTCAATTCTTCATCCTTTTACTTAGCTGTCTAGTTTTCATACAGCTCAGGTTTACTTTAGCCAGACCTCAGTGTTTAACAGTAGGGAACACGACACTAGACACCCCCCCCCCCCATTTACACAAAAAAGGAAGTCTGTAATAGAAAATGATCTGGCCATGAAAGTTTGCAAATATGGAACTACAACAAACTCTGAATGTCGCATTCGTCGTCACTCTCTCCAACTGAAATTTTTGCATGACAAGAATAAAGTTATTTCAGCCATATTTTTAGTCTTTTATGCCATGTTAAGGTCAGTTGACATAATGATGTCATGCCAGTCCAAATTTGATTCAAAATGACGGAAAATAGGAATTATCTCCTCGCTAATTGACTAATTTACAAGGTAATAGCTCTGTCCACCAAACCCACAGCATGGAAGGATCATATAACAGCTGGATAAGCAAGTCTGTAACATCTAGATAAGAAATTACAAAATATTTATTTACTTGTTGTGTGATTTTTTATCCTACCTTAATTTCAAAGACAGTACTTGATATTCCCTGAAGGGGTTGGTTTTTGAAATAACAAGTTGTTGAAAATGTTCAACGGCATCACGTAAAAACTACACTAGCTGGCAACTAAATAACAACCAGTTAGTAACATCCCTAAGGATTACAAAAATAATGACAACGTGCCAGACTTTACGAAATTGTTTTGCATATTTAATGAGGTATCTCAGGAAAATCACACTTTCACGTGGTATGTCTTGAGAAAGAAACTAAATATTAAAACAATTTCAACGAATCTTCACCTGAGGTCATTTTAATCTAGCTTATTACTAAGAAATAAAAACAGCTCTATCTGGATGCAAGCCCCCAAATCTGTAAACTTGAACTTTGAAAGAAATCAATTGCCTGATGAACGTTTGTAAGAGTATGGACGTACTACTTCCTAGGTAGTCCTCCCATGGTAAGAGGCTTTACAAAGGTTACAAGTGCTCAAATGTAACTAGAGTAGAAAAGAATGCATCAGACCAACAACCTGCAATGGATATTACCTTGCTCTCACGCGACATTAGCATTGCACATCGTATGATGAAATTTGGTGAAAACTAAAGTAATAGGTCACATCGCAAGAATACTACTATTTATGATCTGGCCACTGGCAACCCAGTCTGTTTTCACTACCTTTTTAAGTGACAAAGCATCTCGTAAATTTGCTTTCGGGTAAAGCCTACAAAATTAGGCTTACTCAACCTTTAATATGTTTGTAGAATAAAGTATTTGTTGCATTATACTATTTTCCTGATTTCTTGTCCTTCGTTCACACTTAATTTCACACTGTCCCGGGCCATCAGATGTAACCAAAACGTTACTTAGCTAAAGAATTTTGGCATGAAGTCACCGCCTTTTCTGGTTGTCGACATCCTTCAGTAAAGACTGAGACATGTCATATGTCTTATCAGGGAGATTGTCTTATTGTCTTGGTAAAAGTCTACATGCATGCTGTAGTAAGTTACAGTTAAGGGTGAGTAAGCTGTCCAATGCACATGTGAAAACAAGCGTTTGTAGCGCAGGCAAGATAGTAACAAGAACTTTCTCCAATTAGGTGGGTACGAAGAGGGCACACCTTATCTTACTGTGTAATTCGTAGCTTAAACAAGTAAATGATGAAACAGAGACTTGGACACTGGCTACAGTTAAAGAAACATTTGAGAGGTTCAAAGGTTTGAGTAAACAAACTCCGCTTCGGGCAACATGTTTTATGAAATCAAGATAAGCACCCGTTAACATAGCCCGAGATAAACATCTCCCAGGCGGTACAAGGGAGCGTAAATTAGCTGAGCTGATCATTTCCAATACATGGCCAAATAAGAGAATAGCTGTTTGTCTTTAAGTGAGTGAGTCTATCAGGGAAGTAACTAAGTCGGAGTCCCTGGTTTATTTCTGAGGTTGCCAAGAAGCAGAAAACGTTCCAAGTTTACTTTCACATTCAAAGAGTTTTTGCAAAATATTTTGCAGTAGGCATGTTTAAAATACAATAATAACTATATACTATGTTTAAGGAGTAAATTTTGAAATGAAAGACTAGACAAAGCTTCAAGTGAGAAAAGATACTTGGTAGACTTTAGACTATGTTGCATTGCAGAGAACTCTACAAGAAATAAGGTATCTTCAACTGGTTTACCGTAACGTGGATAACGGAAAGTTTGCTCTACTGGTATTCCTGTGCCTATTTCGTAATATAAGGCTATCATATATTTTTTAAATTTTGTTTTGTTGCCATCTTTCATCGACAGGAATCTAAATTGTACAGTTTTTACTTGAGTGAGAAATATCGATGCTGTATTTAAGTCACGTGCGTTTTTAACCACATTGCTTCCAGTGATCTAACCTCCTTCACAGAAAAAATAGAATTCAAAACAAGGCATCGGACTGCAATATTTTCCAGCGAGTTTTTGATGAAACTGTTGGATGATAATGTAACCCTTCCGAGAAAGTGAGCTTGATATCCAGTCGCTTGCTGAGGCTTTATGCACGGTGTGTTTTTACAGTACGTACAGCCACCCTAGTTTTAATATATACATACCGCACGCTTTTTTGACCGTGCTAAAACAAAATCTGTTTTCAAACCGCACCACTCTATTGTCTTAGTGGGGTATATCATGTTACCATCTCAGTAACCTATAACAGGTGCAAATGCAAGGATCTCTGAAATACTACATATTTGTAGAGGATGCATATTTTACAGTAAGTACAGCCACTCTAGTAAATCTGTATATAGCCTATACCCGCATACTGTGTTGACCGTGCTAAAACAAAATCTGTTTTCAACCGCATCACTCTATTGTCTAAGTGTATTATGTCATGTTACCATCTCAGTAACTTAAAGCTGGTGCAAATGTAAGGATCTCTGAAATACATATTTGTAGAGGAAGCATATTTTACAGTAAGTGCAGCCACTCTAGTATGCATCCTCTCTAAAATAACAAAGAAATTTGTCTCCCTAAGGTCTTACATAGATGTGTATGTAAAACCATATCCCCATATATATATAAATATATATATATATAAATATATATATATAAATATATATATATATATACATATACCCGCATGCTGTGTTAACCGTGCTAAAACAAAAGTTGTTTTCAAACCGCACCATTCTATTGCTTTAGTGGGGCATATCATGTTACCATCTGAATAACCTAGTGCTAGGTGCCAATGCAAGGATGGATAGAGGATGTATTTGTGTATCATGTTGTCTCGTCAGGATTGCTGCTTTAACTGAATTGTAAACCTAAAGGTAAAACCAGGAATTTTGCAGTTGACCATTTTGGGACTCCAATAGTCACGCCAAATTCCTTCATTATACATTTGGTTTGGTTTTAATAATTCTTTCAGTTAATTTTTGTGTGCTGTACACACCAAAACAATTAATTACTTGCACTTGGTTTACACTGACATGCAACATTTGTGTTTGATAATTGAAAAGGCAATTAAAGGAAGGTGGTTAGGCTGAGTCGATGTTTGAAAGAAACGCTGAGGGGACTCAACGAAGAGTTGGCTGACCCTAGTTCATAAGTCACTTCATGATCACGATCCAAATCGCGTCATGAAAGATTATTGAAAGATCATAGGCGGTGCCTCCTCAATTACCTTTCGGGACACCATACTAGCGGAAGCATTGTGACGGCCGCTTTCAAGGAAAAGCAAACCTCGTAAGAAAAAGTAGGTACAAGTAACCAAACACAACTATTTCTGTCTTACAGTCTGTTATTGCTCCTATTACAGACATGAGTATGTACCAATTAGTTGCAATTTAACGGTTTGCTACCTTTACCAAGCACCTCATTGTCTAGACACAATTACTCTTAGTTAGACATATTTGTTATCAGGAGTCGGGTACAAAGCACTTTTAGTAATAACTAACGCACAACATAATACTGAAAGTCTTGATAAAAGAAATTTACGTCGCCACAATCAGACCTGTATCTGGGCCAGAATTTGAAAACATAGAAGACGTTTTCAAACATTTGGCAACTTATTCCTCTCATTATCCTCCATTCAGAAGTTTACACTCATGACCCCAAATATGTTTGTGGTTTGGGGCAACCAGATATCAAAACTGGCAACGTACTAAAAACTAGGCAAATTTACACTTCAAATAGTATCACACTATGCTATTAACTCTGCGTTTATATGTGACATCTATAGGAGTTTGCTTCCACAATACACAGTAGTGTGCTCAGCATAAGATGTCTTTATCCTCCATTCAAAAGTTTACACTCATGACCCCAAATATTTTTGTTGTCTGGGGCAACCAAATATCAAAACTGGCAATGTAATAAAAACTAGGCAAATTTACACTTCAAATGGTATCACACTATGCTATTAACTCTGTGTTTATATGTGACATTTATAGGAGTTTACTTCCACAATACACAGTAGTGTGCTCAGCATAAGATGTCTTTGAGCAATTAAATACATGTGGACCTTTGCTTCGAAGGTACCGCAGAGTGCTATTTTTGAAATCAGAAGTGGGACTAGAAGTGACTATACTAAGGAGAAGTTTGACTGACTGAAGAGGAAATTTTTGTCTTCAATCCTTTTCTTTAAAGAAATAAAGATCGAAGTAAAGTGAAGGATATAAAAGTGCTGATAACACAGCTCTCTTTGTAATACTTAAATTTACTTTAATTCTACGCATGAGCATGCCTCTTAATTAAAGGGTGCAAATGATTGTTTGTAGCAAAGTGTTTGGATTTTCATTTAAACAAAAAGTATACTCAGAATCAATCCTCGCCATAATTTCAATTAATGCGCTTCGGCTGTTTAGATTAACGATCTCAATATGAAATGAGATCATGCCCAATTTTTAATTTTTTGGCTCCTAAACCTACCCTATCTGCAATATAAATCACTCCGAGTGTGATGTCTTTTGAAGAGCAGAAGATGAAAGAGACAGCTATAATCAGCCTCTTATATCTTGGAAAACATTCTATGCCCGAGTGTGTTGTAAATGTAAACCAATTCCGAGTGATAGGTCAGACCTGAGCCTAGAAATTTTCGGTGGCAAGTATTTTTAAATCACCATAGAATTGCTAAAAGATGTAGACAACTATGGATAAAATTAGTCTTGTTGGCAGTAAATAGAATTTGTTTTACGTTGTGATATTCACAAGAAGTAATGCAACGAGAATAATTGAGATAGTCTACAAAGACTACATCGTGGGAGACGTCAACGTAGTGACTGCCAACCTCTGTCGGACGAAAGTCTAATGCGAAAGCTTTTACAACCTTTATTTTAATTACAACAGCTACTTTAGCTGAAAGTTTATTTCCAAAGTATCGGCCTCACATGGCATGAAGTGACCCTATCCTCCACTAGGCAACGACTAATAAAATTGAATACAAGCTTGCATGTTTGTTCTATCAACTTATTAAGTCTGTCTCTGTTTTTATCTATTTGTGGCATACTATCTACAAAAATAAAACCTGCAAAAATCCTTTTTGTTCAGATTCAATTTGCTGGTAATCCTTGATAAAATAGTGGCAAAACCTGATTGGAAAACTGAAGACAGATAAAACCTCTACCATATTTGTATCAAGCAGCCTGTAATTGCGGTTTTCCTCTTTCCATGTTACGATATCGCTCAGGCCAAGGCAACAAAAAGCTTTTTGCTTGTATATTTCTAGAAAATTTAGGGAGTAACGACTCTTTGAACTCCTTGTATCGAAAAGATTAATGAAAAAAGATAGAGATGGCTATAGCACTTTCACTTTATCACTCAAAGATTAAGTGCAATACTCACCAGATTTCCTTTTTGCTTTATCACTTAGGCTGTTGCAATTCAATGTCCAGAATATTTGATCACCGAAACGCTCAAATTGGCGCTCCAAGGTGAAAGAATGTTTATCAAAACTTGAATACTCGTTACTTACAAAATCCATCTGTGAATGACGTTTCATTGTTACCGTAAAACGTGGTTCCTGTCCGACATGACTGCTTTATTACTGCAATAAAATAGCCCAAAATGATAATTCAAATTGGCTTCTAAATGACATGTAGTTTATAGTGACTATCTCTCTGTAATTGTTTTTGTCAGTTGTCACCAGCAAGGCTACAGAGTCAAGACATTCAGAGATAGTACTGAGCAGGTACAAATTGCTCACTATTAGTCTGCGTAATTAGGCATTAGGTCTCTCGTTAAAATTCAGTCGTATTTCCTATGCAAAAATTTGGGCACCCTTGTCGCCAATGTAAACTCATCCACAATACGGTGCTGGCACTGAGTTGAACATTTACCTCACTCGTTTGCGTCCTATCACTGGTAACCATCCCCACTCAACATGTGAACTGGCATGAAGCTAACACAAAGTTAGTTTCACCTATGGTAGCCACTGTGTAACACACTGTAGAAGCGGCCTGTCCTCTCCCCGGGGTAAGCTCTGACGAGATATTTCTCTCTGAATACCATATTTGCACTCCATTATCATCTTCTGGTGGATCATATGCTTTAGTCAGATCGTTGTTGAAGCCAGCAGAGAATACCTTGTGAAGCCAAGGATGCATTAGGAGCTTTAACCGTAGCGGCAACGTCATGTGTGGCTCCAAAAAAAAAACCTATTTCAGCTGCCCTTCATGTTTATGTAGCCAAAATGAGGTCAGACTCTCATGTTTTTCTTTAAGTGAAATTTATTATAAAATTATTTATAATACGTTTGTATTATAAAGGCGCACAAGTGAGACAAATGGGGTTCTTTATGACAATAAAATAGTATGTGGAATACACGTAGATGAGTAAACTACCCACACATTAAAATGTGCCAGATAAAATGAAATGTGCATCACAGAAATTTTTGTTAGAACCAAAATGCTCTCTTCTGATAATTAGCAATCTGTCCATCCCCAGCCCTTCATTCCCGACCTCCCAAGTTTAAATATGAAAAGTGTTTACATAATGTAGATAAAGGCACCTGCTTGACTTTCCCATGTGTAAAAGAATTCGGAAACCTCAAACTTGAGAACTCATCTTAAGGTAAATAGCACGAATAGTATGATTTGAAGTTACTTTTTAGGCAACTGGCATCCTCGTAACTTCCATCTGCTGCTCTCCAAACTCGGGAACTTCTTTAACTTCCCCATGTATTCACTTATTCACGTATGTCAAGTGTGTCTGAAATGTATGCGATAATTTCCACCTTGCAGCCAGACTTCCCAGAGTATATATTATCATCCTAAGTAGTTATATATAATTTTCTCCTCATTTACCATTTTGTCAGCTACCTTGGCGTGTCTGTTGTTAACATTCCAGTTTAAGGTGTTTACACGCACTCTCTCACCAACCAAAGGTGAAGAAAAAAAAACTATAAAATAACGGAAGTTCCACATTTATATTTGCATGTCAGTTCAGTTTCTTTTCAATGTGTGTTTCTCTAAAGTGGATAGTTGTAACTGTGCAGCTTGTATAAAAGAGTGGTGCAGAGAAAACATTTTACATAATCAAGCCTCATTTGTAACCTCCTGTATGACGCAAATAAAATCAGCAACTACGCGTGGTACTTCCCAGAAATGCGCTTAAACAAGCTGAAGGAGATATGCAGGTGGTCAAGTAGTGTTTTACTATTTTGTAGATGAATCTCACTCGTGAGTTGTTTCAAATTCATATGGTGCGATTCCAAAGCCCCCACAACACAAAGGCTATCACATGTATTGTTTTCTCCAACCCACTCAGTCTGAACCTTTTTCCTATCAGTAATATCTGATCAATTGTTGTTTTATAGTCTGAAAGCTTGAAAATTTTTGTCAAAATTTTGTCATCTTCTATTTCTACATATGTAATGACTTTATCAATTATGCCACCTTTTGCCTCGAAGAAAGAAATTATGAAGTTAAACGAGACGTCACGTTCATAATGAGTAGTTCCTGTCACCCCGGTTCGTATTGGGGAACTGCCATTCTGAGTGGCGACTGCCATTCAGAGTGGCAACTTCGTGCTCATATCACACAACATCTTTTGAGTGCTCCAAAATGTAATGCCAGCTACATTTCACGTTTTAGTGTGTATACAGAAGACTAATCCACAATTAAATTCCAGTACATCATCGCACACGCAGTCTTCAACATCAGGATTTCGTCACCCTTGTGCTCACTTGACGATCCTCAGCCTTGTGTGTTTCGCCTCAATGAAGCTGCTGCGTCTAACCGTTTCATTGAAATTGTAAATATCGTACGTCATAGTCGTAAAAACAACAGTCTATCCACTGTGTCTCGATATGAAGTGATATAAATTTCCCCTGCCTTATTTTGGATAAGCTTATAGTGCCTTCATTTACGATGTTCTGCTTCAGTTTATCAATGTAACAGAATTCAAACATCCACAGGTTTCACATTTACCCCGAACACTACAAGCTAGTCTTCTTTTGTAACGAATTGGAGATAAAAGAACTCAAAATTTTCTTCTAGACTGAAAGGTTTAGGTTTTACTTTAGAGAAATATGGGGCAAATTCCTCAACACTGAGTATTAAATTCAAAATCAAGTCATTGATGTGGTGAAATATCTGACTATAAAAGGAATGATGGAAATCATTCATAAAAGTTTTGATTTTGTAGGTATCTTCTTAATAATAGGCAGTCGCCTTCCTTGACTCTCCTTTACAATTTCAAACCCTGATAATTATCCCTCAGCCCTTCCCCACCACAAAATCTGGAGTTGTCTAAGACTAGAATTGTCTGGCAGTTCAGGAGAACGATGTCCTGCTGGGGATTGTCCGCAGTGTTGTCGGGGAATAATCAGGCTTAGAGTTTTCCGGAAAAAATAGTTTGGACTGGTTTCGACCTAGTTTATCAAATAAACTCTAGATCACTGACCATATTTGGTTGAAGTTTTAAGATGTAAAATTCACAATTTTACAGCAAATTTGACATTTCACATTTTGACACTTTTACAACAGCGACTTAATGGAAGTATAGTTAATACCATAGTGATGCTCCAATACCAACAATGTACAATACATGATTCATTGAGTTTACTTTTGATATGATCATGCCTCCTTTCTTACCTTGTTACTCAAAAGGTATAGAAGACATGTAACCAATACACCTTTTTTACTCAACCTTCAGAAATCAGAGAAAAGAAGAATTCAAAATATACCTCTCAATAGCTTTACCTTTTCAGAGATAGTTCATTAGCTAAGCGCGAACAACTATGTGGAATGTTACATAGTGTCAGATTTGTTCCCTTTTGTTTCCTTCTAATTTTGTTTTTGTTTTTTTTTCTAACCGTAACTGTTTATTATTTGTCTCAATAACTTGGCAGATAACATGTAGCTGGGTTTGTAATGTCAACACTCTCATGTAAATAACTGATTTAAAAAAAGGCCTTTCCGCACATATCAAACTTGAAACTGTCTTTCGAATAAAGGTTGTTTGTGTATACCCATAACATCAGAAATGCATCGTGTTAGAGTTTCTGTTCCACATCACAAATGTGCATATTCAGCTTATGTTTATTCATAGTTTGTGTCTAAAAATTATCTCGTAAAATTTAATTGGTCAATTCTGAGGGATGGTGTTTGATCCGAGTTGTTGCTATTTCCAAAATTTGACGCCTGCTTACGTCAAACATGCGGATTTGACACTTTCATGACACTGGACCTTTAAAATGTTTAATGTGAGGATCGCGTGCAGATATATACCCTAAGAAGGCGTAACTGCAAAAAGGTTAAATTTCAAGTGTAAATATGTAGACGTTTTCTCACCTGCATCTTGTACTTTGCTGCATTAAGCTCTCTCGTCATTTAATTTTGTATACCTATATCTCTATATCTTTTACTGATCTCTCGGTAGCAAATACTTTCAGGAATATCTCTTATTATAACCTTGAAGCAGAACTCTTTTCTAAAGAGTCCTAGATTTTTATTAATACCGGTGTCTTTGCTTGATAGATGGTACATGCTTACGTTTTCATTCTGAATTTATATTTCCACCATGAATAACAAATTTGACTTCAGAAGTTTATGATCTCGACAGGTTGTCATTGGACGTCTAAATTATTGATAACATCTTTTAGGCTTATGGCCAAACTGTATTTTTGGAAAATGCATTTATTCCTAACGAGGTCAACTTGTACCCTACTTGCAAACGCAGACATAATGTACAGCCAAACGATAACATGATTACATGTAACAAATATAGTTCTCGTCAGAACAGTTATGTCATAGTCGATCTCGGTTGGATGCTATATTAAAATTATTTAACAGTAAAGGAGAAAAGCTAGACCGAATACGCTTGACTGCAGCCCATCTACATAAGATCTCAGCTGCTCCTAAGAAGAAATTAATGGTTAGTGAACGAGAATTTCGATGGAGCTACCACTAAAACTCTATCAAAGTCATTTTTAAACGCGCTGAATGTTTATTGAAAGTCCTTTGATAAACTATTGTCTAGCAAGTTGTTGTCTCTCAATTGCATTTAAAACGCATGAATGCTTATTTTGCCCTACATGCTTGCCTTTTTGATATTTAGTGACAGCCACTGTTTTCATCATTAACGCAAGTTCCTGTTTAAGGTAAAAATGGGAATAGATGTTTCTCGAGTTTAAGTCTGGAACATATAGTGCACGTGGCATAATGGAAGAAAACGGGGCCTTTATTGAATCATTTTTATATTTGTGTGATAACATTTTCCTCATGTAATTTTTTTCACAAACTGTTGCTTAAATTTAATTGTTGCAGGCAAACAGCCTGAAAGCTAAGCCAGACAGTCGTTCAGCGTCATAATATTATTAAACATATTTGAATAATTTGATAGATAAGTTACTAATGAAAAAAGTCACCTTTTGTTTTGTGTTTTTGAGTGCCTCGTGATATTTCATCCAGCAGCAATTTTAGTTATTTTCCATAATCTATAAACGCTTCTCACCAACGTCAAGGGTTCATCTTATTTAGAATTGGTGCTATACACGTGCTATCATTCCCCATACTACAGAGCTTATGCATATGACGTCACAGAGCAAAAAGTGCCACCTCGTTTGGAGGCAAACGCATATCATTGCAAGTTACACTAACAAATGCAGACAGCTGATTTGTCAACGAATCGCATACTCGGTACGTCTACTACAAGCTCGTGAGAAGTCTAATGCGCCCCTGCCATGTGCTTCGTTGTTTTGCCTCCAAAATGAGATAGCGTGACGTCAATGCATAAGGTCTATACATGGGCGTTAACCGTGAGCATGGCAGAACAACACCTTCAAAAACGCTATTCCGTTATGTGAGAAACGGTCTTATAATAGACAGATTGTGCGGTAACCATGTGTCCTTAGGTTCCATGGTCACCTTAGAAACACACACTGTTATGTGGTATTACGTCATAGGCAACCCTAAAGGAGAAGCACTGAAGAATGGCCTCACAAATTAAGAAATCAAACCCATAGGCTCATTAACCTATTTTCATTTTACCAGCGTGTTCCTATACTGTAAAAAGGACAATAACTCTGTCATGTTTGTTCCCACCTTTAGTAACTAGCGTGAATCTCCCTGGTCTTATGGTTAATCCCCGTTGCAGTACCCTTTAAGCTAATATTGTCCAAGGATTTTCTCGCTGTACTGTAACATGGTTGTTTCGAAATCCGATAGGTCCTTTAATTTGGACTCGGATTTCGGTGTTTCGAGCGCTGAAAATAAATATACTTCTCCAATTTGAATTTGACGTGGTTGCTGGGCTTGAGAGAGGTAAATGGAGCCGTATTTACAAGTCACCTGTAAATGGACTTTACCATTATGATCTAAGTTCTTCAGTTTTGCAGATAATTTGAAAACTGTGTCAAGTCTTTAAAAAAAGGTGCAATTAACAGTCCACTAGAGCTGCTAATACTGCCTTTGAATGTAAGCTAGTACTACTGTCTTGCTTCTTTCGTTTTTTGACGAAACAATAATACAAAACCACACAATAGGCACAAACGCAAAGGTAAGATTCAATTCAGTAGTAGTGCTGAGATTGTTAATGTCACTCTGTACCTTATTTGGGAATATCCTGAGGCGAGGTTTATACTTTATCTGTAGCCGAAAGGTATGGGAACCTTTATCAAAGTGGATAATCTTATTCAACGAAACCTTATTCAAATTTTGTAACCCAGTGACGGTAATACCTTCATGTTAGGTCTTTTACTAATGACAATTTGATCCTTAGCGGACCCCAGCTCGGCTTACTTACTCAAATGTGAGGCCCACTCAAAATAATCAATAAAGATCGAAATCAGCATATGTCTTGCAGGATCTTGTATTCTTGATGTTGAGACAAAGGAAATGATGTCCCAAATGGATAATCTCTTTCAGCTACCCGTATTAATTTTAGCTTGTCTGCAATGAGAACCTCTGTCCATGCCACCTGTTTCGAACAGAGATCAATGACCTGAAAAGACACGAACTATATCTACAGATACAAGATAAGATGAGAAATACTGGGATCACTGAAACAAGGAAAACTTTTTCGACAATGTATATATTGCCAAAACAGAACACCTAATAGAAGCTAGAAGCTGGTGGGGAGGGTGAGGATACTTACAAACAAATTAGCAAAACTGGGAAAGTTGACTTCTGTAAGGGTCAATTATTGTGTGCCCTTTTCCTTGTTTTATACGTATTCAGGTGACACATTGTGGAAGAAAACTTTAACTGAAGCAGGTACCTGGAGACAAGGTACCACAAAAATTGAAAAAAAAAACCTCAATTCAATGAGCTCCTTAAACTTAGGAAGACTGCAGACAAACAATATTTCTGTGCCTCACTATACCTATTTTGCCTAATAACTCAATCTTAAATATTGCTTTAGTCCTATTTTGACTTGAGTCCACGTCATTCCTCTTGTGTCTGTCTCCTTATGCTTTCAACGGGCACAATGACTGGAAATGGCACACTTAATAAGTCAGCTAGCAGAGGTGATTCCAGATGGGGGGTGACTGCCCCATTGTGACAGGCTGGTCCCCCGTCAATGATGTTTTTTTATTTCGTCGGGAACCTTGATGGGTATGATAGGTATGTAATTCCCATGACGAACAGCCAACCTTACGATTTTTATGATTTTCCTCTCAAAGAACACAGATTCTTATATAGAAAGCCCCAAAGTTTCATCGATAAATACCCACAATTTTCAAACTTTTATAACCTAAACCTCCCGTATTTTTGAATTTATAACAACAAACCACAATTTTTTCATTTAAAACTTTCTTCAATAAAAGCCTTTCGCCTCCGGATACTCGTCTACTTTGTTGAGGATTTGGATTGCTTGCACCGTCTTTGTCTTTAGGAAAATTTTGGCGTCACCAGCTGAAGCGAGCAGTAACAAATAGAGTCAATATTTAGGAGCAAGATATTCTGTGGTTACCCGTAGCGCACCTTATATCGCGTGTATATATATACATACATATATACATACATAGACACAAACAAACCTTCAATATTTTACACTTTTACACTTCATACTCCACAAAGATCAGGGAGATAAAATCATTCCATATCAAGTGGTGCTATCATACTGTCATAATGAAGCTAGTAACTGGAGAAGTAGCTCCATACTTAGACGCTCAAATTATTCAATGTCAATTAGAGGAAGTTATGACTACTTACCAGCGTAATAGACATCATGTCTTGTTCCCAACCAAGTGAAACTTCGAAACACGACCACATTATTTTAAATTTTATGAACATCAAATATACTTCAAAAGCATGAATTTATTGCTTCAAACCTACGACAGGTTAATTTAGAAGCCAGCGATAGGATATAATTTGCATCCCTGCCTTGATTGCACTTACTACGTGCACAAGGGGCTAAAGTGACATTCCCTCAGTGATGTTAATGTCAGTCCTTGAAAAACCATGAGGAAGAAATAACACAGTGACACTAGTCTATCAGCAACCGAGCATAAAACTATAATCTACAAATTTAAGTTCATGTATTCCTTATGTTTGTAGGATCAAACCAGATGTGTTAGTTTACGTGAACAGCTTTATGTTCGTTCTTGTGACAATCACTCCATCAGAAGAGCCTTTTTGATCAACGTTAACGAAAACCATATTTTTAAAAGAAGTACATATAACTCCAAAAAATGAGACCTCGATTACTTTGCTCATCTTTCCATGATGTCCTAAACTGCATGAATTGTGGATGACATAATATGCCGTAAAAGAAGGGTACGATTCTCAGAACAACTCGATCATTTCAGATTGTAACGAGAAAGCAATAGAATTGGCTTCATGGAATATCTCTAGCAATTTGGCGAGGTAAAATGTATTACAGTTGTTTCTGTCTTTCTATTTACCCTATTTTTTGGTGTTTCAGCGACTACAAGAGGGGTCGTGTGTTGTAAAGGAAAGAACCTTTACGTCAGGGTAATGGCAAAGGCGTAGCACTGCGCAACTCCTTTAGTTCTACTTACATTTCATCATGTTAAATTGATCAAGAAGAAAAGCTTTTTCCTGAAACCTACTTTCCTTACGGTATCCGAAGACGTACCTGTAAAGCATATCTGGGGATATAATTCCTCACTAAACCATTCCTAAAGGGGAAATTCCCTATGATGAACAAATTCGTTAGCACGTTTTGCAAGGGTCCATTGGTGAATGAGGTTACTAAAGAGGTCCCCCTGTTCCAGGAAACCAAAGAGAAACACGATGTGTGGACAATTATTGTGTTTGGGTGTATTTTAAAGAAAGTCTCTGTTTACCTAAGGTCACTGTCCATTACGACAAAGCATAAAACTTTTTCAAAACTGAATGTTATAAAAAGTGGTCTGCAAGATATCTGCACACAGTTTCACTGCATTGGTGAATCTTATAATTACATTGCAAAATTTTGTACAGATGGGCTAAGCAGAAATCACCCCACTGATTAGCTGTGATTAGTATTTACATACGGATAGGCAGTAATTTTAAGCGACCGGACTGCTTTAAACCCTGGGTGCAGTGGCGTAGCCAGAAGTTTTTGAGCAGGGGACACTGGTCACGAACCTTTCCCGGGATGGCACAATTTCTCAATTCTTTTCCTCTCTATAGGACTAATACATAGAAATACTGTACATTCCAAAATTTTTCATAGGGGCCACCTGGGGTGGCACGGCTTTGTCGTGGGGGTACGTCCCCCTCATGCCCCCCATAGCTACGTCACTGCCTGGGTGGGATCTGCAGGACTTTTTCCCGAAATGTTAATTCATTTTACCACAAAAATAGCCAAACTTCCTGCCCGATTAGGGAGGGAGCACTTTCTGCTCTGTGACGTCATATGCATAAAGTCTATAGGGGAAAGAACTTTTTAACGTTTTCAGAAAGTGAATTCTCTTAATGTACAAATATATCATCTTTAATGATTGCATATATTAAAATTCTCCCTCATCCAGACCACTTGTAAAATTAAGGCCAAATTGTGAAGGTAAACATCAAAAGGGTTGATGTATAAACTCTGTGGCAAAAAGTAACAGTACCTCGTCAAATTGCACAATAAGTACAGCTCCGCTGAAAGTTGCTACTGGACTAATTCTGTTATGTTTAAAAAACACGAGAAAATACCTCAAGATTTTTAAAACATAAGAACAAATTGCCAAATGTCACGGTTTCATCAACGAAACAGATCCTATCTAGCAAAATCGTATGCAGAACTAAAATAAAAATACAAAGAAAATGTATGGTAGTGTATCTAAAGGCACACTTAGGACCAAATTAAAGAATATGAAATTTTTGAAATTTTTGAATGGATTGTTTATTTGAAAACGAAGTTTGCCTCTTCCTCCGTCTCTGCTAAAGCTACATTGGTTGCTGAAGGAGGAAGTATGTTTTTTTCTGAGGAAAAATCTTTGAAATGATGACATCTCTTCCCTCACAGTAAATATGTATGCAAAGCATGATTCCTGACTAATGGTAAGTAAATCCTGCTTTTATTCCTCTTGTATGTTTAATTGTTCTATTGTTAAACATTCGATTTTGCCAGATGTAGATCATCTTTTGTCCACCGATTTACTTTGTATTTTTGAAACTCTGACCTTTTAATGCCTCTCTTACTTTTGCTCCTCTTTGAGGGGTTGTACGCTCGGTTCATTTTAAGACTGAGGAAGGTTCATTTAAGGACCGAAAGCTTCCAACTTGGTGCTGCTTTTTAAATCTTTTTGCCGATAGTTGCAGGACTTCCACCATATTTTCTGTGGGTTATATGCTTAGTGTTAGGAAAAGGAGGTATCCAACTTACTAGGAAAATGGTGACATGACACCACTTCCCCAAAGCTTTCGTTTATTATTCAACCTTCTTCAGTGGAATGAAGATAAAAACAAGCGAACTCCATATATATACAGAGCAAGGGATAAAACCTGGAGAATGCATAGAATAATAGCCTTGGTTGATTAAAAGGAGGAGTATTAAGTCTTTAAAAGTCTAGAAAAATCTCTAAAATATCCGAAGGATACAAAACTAAGTGGGAATTCCAGTACCTAGTAAAGTGCTCAAAAGAGATGAGCAGGGATTACAGTCAACTGACTTGAAAGTAAAGAGGGGGCAGTGCTGGTTAAAAGTCAGTAAAAAGGTCTTAGAGATTTACAAAGAGGATATATAAACTATAGAATAAAAATGGAGGACGAAGATAAAATGATAGGAACTAACAGTCGTCTGGATGCTGGAATAAATCGCAATTAGAGTTAAGTAAGACTCTTTTGTAGGGGTTGAATTCTTTTCTTTTATTAACTCCATTCGGATGGCTTGTGCAAAGTTGCGCCATCCAGTAAGCTCTCTTCTAGTTGAAACAATGTAAAGCTAGCCGTACACTACACGACTTAGCACACCGCAACCCAACTCGATCGTCGGGTCGCCAACAGTCGTGAGGTGCGCAAGAGTTTAAGACTGCGATTGGCAGTTTTAAGATCAGTTTCAAGTCGCGCCGACTTCAGTCGGGAAAACATGTTCGTTCTTCCCGACTGAAGTCGGCGCGACTTAAAACTGGTCCTAAAACTTCCAGTCGCAGTCGTAACCTCATGCACACTGCACGACTGTTGGAGATGCGACGATCGAGTTGAGTTGCGGTGTGCAAAGTCGTGTAGTGTACGGCTGGCTTTAGAAGTACTTCTAACACTGTCTTTCCTATCACAAAGCCTGTTTAGAAACCTGTCACGCTAGCTAGTAACCAACCTTAGGCCTTCATTATGCATTGTTCAATGCACGAGTCAAGACAAAACTATTGCAAGATTAACAAGGGTTGAATCTTTGTTAAAACATAAAGTAAACTTTAACTTTAGAAAGAAATCGTCGTGTACTAAATATTTCACACTATAATCTTTACCAAACCGTTTCACATAGCTTGAACCCCTTTAAAATTTACCACCTCGTGTAAACATTCTGCTTCGATTTTCGTTCTTGAGATGTCAGTAACATTGACATAGCAAACATTACTCTTTCCAGGAGACCGTTTTGAGTTCAGGGGTTTACTTGCTCAAAAGGGCTTGAGTTAAAGGTTATCCGTTGCTTATAAATGAAACATTTCTTAATTGGCAAAATTTTGACTTGAAAGGGTCCGTTTTGATTACTTGTAATTGTTTACATTAGAGACAGGAGAGGAAAGTGGTTAAATGGCATCCATCCTGGTTACGGAGGCCCGAATTTCCATGCTTACAGGGTTGTAAAATGACGGTAAAACGTCGGAAAATATTTTGAAATTGTTTTCCTCGAAATAGATAGGTACTTATATTTGATTGGATATTAGCGTTACTTATAAAATTCCACTCAAAGTTGTCATTTTTTAGGTGTAAACACGATCTGGATTTTGTATTCATATTCCTTTCATTATCTTTTGTCGCCCTTAAGTAAGTGAGTAAGAGTGAAAGCTTTAAAAGAAAGAATGAGGAGCACGCGTCTGCCCCTTAGGGGTAAACTCAGATTTATGGGAGTGACTTACGCTGATTGGTGTCTGTGAATAAATAGCGAGATAAGATTCCAGAGACGGTACATCGATCACATTGGTGATGTAATAGTTACACTACGTTAGATCTTTTAATCACTGATGCAAGAATAAACTAGACAATAAATCGTAAGTGGGTTCTGTTTACTTGATACGTCGAAGCTGCTTTCTAGTCGTCTCATGTTTTCCTCTCAATAACAATCGGGAAAGTTTGTTGGAAGCCTAATGGTCGTTATAGTAGTGACATAAGACGAGGCAACATTTTCCAAGTTTTATTGATGGCCTGAAAAACGTTCAAGATGTTTGATACAACGTTCAGAAAAAAAAGGGGGAGCCGTAGTGAGTATTGTATACTTTTAAAGAAATGCATAACAGATGCATCTATTGACACGAAAAGTTAACCGTTCGTAATTCTAGATGTAATACGTAGATTAATCATGTGACTTATGACGTTTAAATTATCATACTTCGTTTTACGTCTTGGACTGTGAAGTCTACGAGGCAACAGGAAAATATATCTAACATTTTGACTTGATTCAGGCTAAGTTTTTGGTATGAATATTGTTTACATACAAGTAAAAATACATGACGCTATTTAGTATAAAATTTTTGTTCTGATTTCAAAGAGAATAAACTTAAACAGGAAAACATTAACATGTTGTTAGATAAATGCGAATCATGTACATGTAATTTGCACGAGAACGACTAACTCCTAACTTCAAACTGCCGTAATACCCATTCTGACTTTCAAACAGTTTCAGTACTATTGGCCTTTGTCTTACATGCATGTCATGTACTTGATCACGGGTTTACATATGAGTGTAATCGCAAACAATGCAATTACCTTCGTTTTAGAAAAGCGTTGCGACAGACCGAACACATTTCGCCCACTTTCACCATCCTAGTTGTCAGACTCCCTGCATTCACTTATTCGATTGTAATACAGAGTACTGTAAAAGTACGTGACACTGTGAGCAACATTGAAGTTATTAACCTCTTTTATTTCCAGCTGGGATAGAGTGTAGTTCCGGCCCGTAGGGTCTCCCATTGATTTTTTACGTAGTACTTTATCTCAGTTATGGTGTCATTCATTGATTCCAGTAGCAACTTACTCTTGCCGTACATCTGTAGTGAATCGGAATGAGAAGACACTTGGCAAAAACTCCGTTTGGAACGAACCTTCCACCAAATACTGGGTCTCTACTGAAGGACACGATGTGCGTGGCGAAGTCACTGTTTGAATGGTCGTAGCCTACATAACCTTTTAATGAATAAATGTTCGGCCACGGAGAAAAATCCTTGAAAGTGAATGCAGAGGTGTTTCCCGTCCCTTTCTTCCATGTTGATAGGGCATATTTTGCAGAGTTATTGACTCAAGTTGCTGACTTGGAATCGAGTCCGACTCGAGTCGCTTTTTTCTTGACTTGCGACTTGTCTGGAATTGATTGAAGACAAATGACTTTCGACTTGACTTGACGTGAGCATATTAGACTTGGCGACATTAAATGGCAATGTTGTCGCTGAGTATAGTATGAATTGTTTCACCATAAAATTAAGTAAAAACAGATTGCAAACTTTTCTTTCATGTATTCGAGATTGCATTCTGTGACGGATACAGAAAAGACACTCAGGGATCCAAAAAAGTACAACTGTACTGTGGCTCTATGCCATTCAAACCCATATGGTATATCTTGCAAGGTTCAACCCTTATTATAAGCACAGGTCGCGTTTAAAGTTAGTATACCAAGGGGCTTCCCAACCTTTTTCGGTTCATTGTCCCTAGCACCAGGGAGTTGTCCTTGCTTGCACAGAACGGTATTGAGAAAATTCTCTCCCCTCATGTCTACAAATGTAAATGAAAAAAAAAGAGCTCCCTATGTCTTTAAAATTTGAATGACAAGGAAATGAAAGTATATGGTTTGAAAATAAAGGTTATTATTAGGGTCTTTGCATAGAAGGATGAAGGAAATTACAAATCGATGGGGGCTCACTATGTGATGGCGAAGCCGAAACTTGCAATCATCGAAGGAGTGAGGACCTACTGGGGTGTGAGCGTCCTCCTCAAGGAAATGAAAAACCCCTAAATGAAATGCTGTAAAACCGCAACTTCCTGGCATGTGACGATCAAGATTACGTAGCCAACGGCAAACATTTGTTTTTTATGAAATTTTATATTATAATGCATTGTGACCTCTGCAATTTCGGAACAGGGTAGCCAGTAATAAGTACTCATCAGTCAAATGGCCAAGACAAGAGGTCGGAGTTTCTTCCAAGAAACATATTAACATTTTCATTGGTAGATGCATCTTGTAATTGAAATAATTTTCAAATATTTTAGTGCACCTTAAGGAGGATTATTACTTGTTGACCTCATTTTATCTCCACTTTATGAACACTTATAGACCTTATGCATTGACATCACACTGACGTCATTTTGGGTGAAAACAATGAAGCACACGTGCACGAACGTCGTGGATTTCGCCGCACGTGTAGTAGACTTACGCGCCTATACCACCGGTTGACAAATCAGCTGTCTGCATTTATTGGTGTAACTTGCAATGATACGCGCTTTTCCGCCATTTTCCTCCAAAAGAGGGAACACTTTCTCCATTGTGACACCATATGCATGAGGTCTATTCGACAGCACAGTAGAAAATTTGTAGTATCTAGTAAAGCTGCAGCTTTTATAAAGATTGATATTTTCCAAGAGGCCCCTGCTGCCCTTAGCATCCCCCCCCCCTCCTTATGAATAGCATAATCTCCCTCGTCGTTCAAGAATTTCTACACTTGTGTGCAAACGTACAGTCCATTATAATCATACTGGTACGCCTTGTGCCATGGGAGAGAATCATGGCATCCTCAAGGCTACTTTTCAGAAATTTTCTGAAATCGTTCCCATAATATAATTCAATAAAACAGTTTCACTCGTCATGAATCTTTTAGAGAAATAGCAGGTATGTTTTACCATTTTAAGACACATTCCGTTTAATGTGTGAATTTTTTACAGGTTCAGATATAACCTATCACCACATTCAAAACAATTTGACACATTATGTAGGGCAATTATAAAAGTGAAAAACGTTGGAGTGGCATTGTGTTTGGCCAATATCCTCCTTACTTTTAACATGATCTCATTTCCATAGGAAGTTATCTTTCCTTACTTAAAAACATACTGTTAACTACTAAGAGTAAGTGCTTTGAGCTTATGTGATCCATTGATTGTCCTGAAAAGTCGTTGATTGGATGTTCCTTAGTATGGATGGAATATATTTCGTAAATCTTCCAATAAAGGATTGTCAACCTGTGACTTACTTTGGATTAAAATTTTTCACGATCTACCACCTGATCTCCATATTAACACTATACCTAGGAACTGCAGTCTAGTTTGAAAGCTTATTCATTTTTGTATTTTGAAATTATGACTTGTGACTTAAAATGACTAGGAGTTAAATGACTTGAGACTTGATTGACTTGAAGCTAGATGACTTGGGACTTGACATGACTTGAGGAAAAATGACTTGCTTACATTTCTGATATTTTGCTACATTTTGATTGGGTGATATGTTTTCAAGCACACTGTGACACTTCATTATCAAAGAGAAAGAATCAACAACCCGTTTCGAGATTATTAATGTACCCAAAGTTTTTTGGGTCTACTTTGTTAAATAAGTAATGTTTAGTCTTCATTATCGCGCCTAATTGTGCTCCATATACTGAACGTTCGCAGCAGATTGAGTCAAGTTTCATTTAACTTCCACTAAACTAAGGGGAAGAATACATTTTGCGCACTGAAGATGAATCGTATTGAGTTCAAACATCAAAAACCGCAAACCACCATACACAACAAATTTTATTATATCTGAACATCTACTGTATTCCACGTTGGCCGATATCTAAATTTAAGATTTATGGGGCACAATCCGCTTTTCGCCTAACGGTCCTTCACAACCCTTGCAACCTCTCCTAGGTACTTAACAGTTGAGATATGCTCTTCCATCCAATGCTGTCCTCATCCTTTCATCTTGCTGAAAAGACTATTGATTTCTTCAGAACTGTAAGAAATAATTCATACAAAACGAATTATTAACCTAAAATTGCTGGCTCGACCCCTTCAATGATGTGTGCTTCTACATGCATACATTAGACTGTAAGTAGAACGTCTGTCATTACATGATGTCAAATGCTCGACACATATATGCCACGGGAATTAGACACTACTTTCATTCCTTCTTAATGTCAGAAGCGAGATAGAAATTCTTACTGGTTTTCGCCCGCCCGTACATCAGCAATTATATAAGAGCTGTGGTCAAGACATACTTCTGTCTTTCTGTTTTCTTGTTCAAAATCCTAACAACATAAGCAGGGTGCCTTTTGCGACTAATTCAATAAACGTACGTTACCGCAGTACGGACAACAAAGCGACTGAAAACAGTCGTCTCCCAATAGCAGAAAAGATAAAAATCGTAAAAAGGTGTTTGTTTGAAATTTTAAAAACCATGAAAAACATGTAGCATTTATGGATTAATACTGTAAGCATTTGTTAAATGAGGAATACTGAGAGATAACCGGAACTGAGGATAGAGGGGCAGTCCTCTGGGAGCATTGCATTAACTGCCTTAGGGAGAATTTATCGCAGTAAAAAAGTCGCCACACTTCAGCTGTCTGGCATTTCCACAAACGTCTACTACATGAAACATATTTTTTGTCTCCTAATGAAACGCTTTTGTATTTGACTTGGTAACTTGGGCGTTACATGCATTTCAGATGCTGAATGCAGTCCAAGACTCCTCAAAGTGTAGTAAATCATTCATTGAAACATGAGCTACTCCATTGCAGTGTAAGCATATCTTCTCAGGGTAATAATTTTTTAGCAAGAATTTGTTGATGGGTTATATTTGCGACTCAATGATATGCTTGTTTTGGAAACCCACATATTTAACATAGTTCTTCGTTTTTATATTTGCTACTGCTAATTATGCGAATGTTTGCAACCGCCATTCTATATCTACCCTACATTTAAGCATGTAGTTATTGATCTTCAGTCAATTAATCCAGTTTGCCCAAATTGTTTCGACAGAAAATCCATTCAAGTTTGGATTGAGGCATTTTTACTTGCAAGGTCTACACATTTATTTATTTATTTATTTATTTATTTTTTTTTTGTTGTATTGGCAATCTGACATTCTGTCCGCACAATTATGAATAAGATTTGTAATGGCACAGTAAGAAATATATCATTTTCAGAGACTAGTCTCATTACTGGAGAGTTTGGCCCCATGTCCCAACCATTAACCATACATAAAAGCCAGACCTTGACGCAAAGCCAATTACACAGTTCAATTTGACATTCTCAAACCTAAGCATTAACCTGTTGGCGAGGTACAATGAGGACAGAGTGTAAATAAAAGAGGAGAAATAGAATAACTTTTTTCTTGCGAGGTAAGAGTAAAAACTATTTGAAGACTTCTCAATGGATATCATGTCTCTCAAAGTAGAAGCTTTGCCGAGGGTTGTCAACAAAAGCCACAACCACAATCAATTTAAACCAGTCGTTTAAATAGTGTCGGGGCCACAACTTATTTTACATTCCTTAATAGTGTTGAGCTAAACAGCACTGCATTCTGTTCATTCCATACGTGTAAAGAGTATCCAAAGAACAAGAAAGCTTTCGTCGAGGCTTTAAATCTTACACAGTTATCAAAACACCTTCTTAGTTACTTTGTTTTGTGGTAGACAAAAACAAGACATCCGTCTCATAACAGTTACAAGAAATCTCTGAACTTGTAGCAAGAGTTATGCTTTTTAAACTCATGTGTGACGTAATGATGTCTGTTAAATTTACTTTGTAAACTGAATGATACATACTTGTCGTAAAGAAGGTTACTGGACAAGAAAAAACATTTGATTTTTGATTCCTTGGGGAAGGCAAAAGGAATCAATGCTGTCAGGATGGCGTGTGTATGCGTGTGTGCGCCTGTGTATGTTCGTGATTATAACGCTTGGTTTGTAAACACGATATTTCAAGATGGGAATGATGGATACGTTTCATACTTAGTATACAAATGTATCATATTAAAAGAAAAAACCGTTGTTTCTGGCGACGGTCAGAGGTCATGTCAGGTCAACAGAGGTCAATAACCCCAAACCTTGTAAACACGATATCTCAAGGTAGAAAGTATGGATACCTCCATACTTGACATGTGGATACGCTATAGTCAGAAGATGAAAGTTTTTGTTTTTGGTAGAGGTCAAAGGTTATGTGAGGTTACGTAGGGTAAAACTTCGAAAACCTGGGGAATTGCTTAAAAACACTATATCTCAAGATAGGAATGATAGATACTTTTCATACTTAGTTTATAATTTACCATTTTAGGAGAAAAAACCCTATTGCTTTTGGTGGAGATCAGAGGTAACGTCAGGTCACAGAAGTCAAGAACCGAAAACCTTGTACACACGATATCTCAAGATGAAAAGAATGGCTACATTCCATACTTCGCATGTAGATGTGTTATAGTTAGAAGATGAACGCTATTGTTTCTGATATAGGTCAAAGGTTATCTGAGGTCAGAGAAAGTAAATTTTAAAAGACCTTGGGAATTGCTTGTAAATACGATATCTCAAAATAGAATGTTGGATACTTTTCATACTTGGTATATGGGATTATCATATTGAGAATCGAGAGAAGGTATGCTATTGTTTTTGGTGAAGGTCAAGGTCATGTCAGGTCACCAGAGATCAATACCAAAACCCTTGTAAGCAAGATATATCAAGTTAGTAAGCATGGATACTTTCTATACTTGGTATGTATATGCTTTGCATTCAAAGGATGAGTCCTATCGTTTTGGTAGAGGACAAAGGTTATCTGAGGTCAGGGAAGGTTAAACTTTAAATACTTTATGAATTGCTTGTGAACACAATATCTCAAGATAGGTAGGAATGATGGATACTTGTGTTATACTTGGTATTTGGATTTATCACATTAAAAGAAAGAACCTTATTGTTTTTGGTGGAGGTTAGAGGTCATGTCAGGTCACCAGAGGTCAAAAATCAAAACCCCTGTAAAAAGGTAGGAAGCATGGATACTCTCCATACTTGGCATGTGGATGCTTATAGTCACAACATGACCCTGTTGCATTTTGTAGAGGTAAAAGGTCATGTGAGATTACCAGAGGACAAAATATGAAACCCTTGTAAATACGATATCTCAAGTTAGGAATGGTGGACACTTTTTATACTTGGTTTACAAATTTATCACATTAAGAGGAAGAGTGCTATAGCTATTGTAGGAGGTTGCAGTCATGTGAGGTCACCAGAGGTAAAATACCGAATCCTTTTTAAACACAGCATCCCAGCATAGGGAGCATGTATTCTTTTCATAAATGGCTTTTGGATGTGTTATGGTTGGAAAGATGAACGTCATTTTTTTTGACAGAGGTCAAAAGTTGCACAAGGCATCCATAGGTGAAACAGCAAAATCCTTGGAAACTGCTAGTAAATGCAATAGCTCAAGATGCAAAGATTGATAGCTTTTATTTCCTTTCGGCAAGGAACCACTAAGCCTTTGGGCTTTCTACTTAACTAAAAAGAGTTTAATAATCACTTTGCCAGACATACAGCAGATTCTTTGAGCATCACTAGGGGTATTGCCTTTGATAATCAACTGTTTAATAATAACATAAATGTGATTGCCTCATAGAAGCAGTCCATATGTTCACAACATGTAGGAGTTCCTAGTAGCTATAATGCAACTCAAGTGAGCAAAGATTAAATGGTTTTGAAATAAAGGATGGCTTAGGAAAAGATTTTGTAAAGCCGTATCATGGAGAACCAGTCTTGTATAAGATGGATGGAGTTGGGGTAGAGTCAAGGAGTATAGAAAAGTTTGAATATTGGTTTCGGAGTTCGACCTCATGCCTTAAGACTTTTGAAGGAAACTTGATTGGTTACCGAACATGTAGCGCCGAATATTTCACAGGCCTCGTATCAAACTCAGGTCATGTTAACCGAAAATGTACATTGGATCACATTATGAGAGAGTGATACTCTTTTAGGTCGATGAAACTGTGAAAGTTTTTGACATTTATTAGTGTCTGTCTGTCTCCTGATTATAAAGCAGTACCCTTCGCATTCTCCATAAATGAGACGTCAGTCATCAGAGATGATAAAAAATTAGATACAACCAATTAATAAAAAGGCTTTCACGAGTCAGAGACACCACCAAACAGCGCCCTAGAGAAAAGAGGGTATTCCAGTTTTGATTTTGTATGGGGGATATTATCAAAATCTAGGGATCGTAGGAATAAGCGGCGTATTAAGTTTAAGTGTCCTGAAAGTATTCTAAACTTTCCATTGGTATATGTACCTGCTGATTATTTTACTCACATTTTAATTAATTGATTAGAAGTATTAGTGCAACCTTACTCTTCGATATTATTACAAGAGTAATAGTAAAGTTTAATGATCGCAATGCATGATTGGAACTGTGGGTATGAAAAACCGGCGCCAGCCTGAATGGAGTGCCTGTTGTAGCTATCTAGCGTTAGCGCTGCAACTGTACTCTTGACTGGTCTAACGTTTTACTCCCAGTTCCCATGATCCTTTGTTTGCGTGATGCAATCATTAAACTCTGCTATTGATCTCCTTATTTTGTCAGTTGGCACATATCTTGTTTTTAGGCAAATGAAGTGAAATTTCTAGGTCTGGTACATTGCACAACTACAGGACAGGAAGTTAACATCCCCGCCTATTTCACCATGTAACTATTCGTAGCCTGATCGGAAAAATGGTCCTCACGTGACGTGATGTACCAGATCTACCTCAGTAGAACATTCGTCTTCTATGGTGGTTAACAGGTAACCTTCTTAGTCAATCCAGGGAGACATGCGTTATATATTTGTGAATATGTGGTCTTCTAAAAGTGAAATGTCGTGTGTTTGTCGTTGTAACACTCCTTTGTATAGAGATAACTCTTACCGGTCGTAATGTGTCTTTGTTTTAGTTTTCTCGTTACTTGTTTTGTAAATGGGATATTCTTCGTTCTGGAACAACAATGACTACGAAGCTGAATTTCAATCATGTCACCTTTTTCTTTCAAAGAAAACGCACCTGACAAATTCGCTAGAGTTAATTTGAAATAGACTCTCTCTATAAAGCTTTGAATGCTAACATGCAGCTCTTTGAAACTGTGCTTCATATCTCCATGGCTTTAATGAAATATTTAAACTCTTCCGTCGTTAATCCAAAATTTCGTTCTCTCTAAATTAGTGATACTATTTCACCTATCCTAGTGTTTATAAATGGAACGCAAGTTGTAGAAAATTCGCAAACTGTCGTTAAACGTATACTGTCAAGACGTTTTGAAAGCAACAATGCATTTCGACGTGAGACCCACACACAAGTAACCAGGCTTAAACCATGTATTTTATGTATTTGCAGTATGTAAACCTCGACTCATATCCCCAAAAATGTTACTTGAAGTGTACTCGATTTTGTCCTTTTGTGGCAGCCTATCGCACGCCTTTCTATTATAGTCTTTTCAAGAAGGACCCTAGAGATACACAACATTTTCCCTGCAATGTTTGTGTCCACTGTCTCACCATTTAATTCACCTTAGGTGACCTTCCTAATCTCTGAAGCCAAAAAATAAGTGAAAGCATTTACTAAGGCATTGTCTTAAACTGAATGTACCTATCATAACCAAATTTTGATGATATTATATACAAAGACAGTTGTACATAATACCCTGTTAACAGTTTTAAGAAATGAACGAATTCAACTCTTCTAAACGTTTTGTTTAGTTCTTAAGAATCAGCGTGGACTTTCTGTTTCATTACTTTGTATAAAAGTTGATTCAAGATTTACTAATAAATGACAGGAAAAGTCAGTAAAGTCTTATATTAAGGCTAACCATCCTTTAGAAATTTAGAAATGATTATCATATCACTACTTTGTTTTGCTTATTGCGATTTCAGGAAATATTTTTCTTTTCTTTACTTTACTGTATAACTTCCTTTACCGTATAACATGTAATTTTCCATATGATGATTACTGGCTATCGTATGCCCAGTCATTTAGCACTTTTACAAAATAACTCACACTCTTAATTGAAGTACTTCAAACGGTTCTAGCCTATGAGAATGTTTTGAATGTCCATGAATGATGTTCAGGCGAATACTCAATCAAACCAGGACGATAACAAAGGTTTCTTTTTAACAAGAGCTACCTGCTGAACAGGTGTTCGTCTTATTTAAAATGTGTTGCCGAAGGGCTTCACTACTTAAAGTGTGCATTCGCCAAGCTGGCTCAACAATTCTAACTCGCTCGCCTTGCTACAACGATTCCGTGAAATTTTGTGTACGGATTTTTCCGCTTGTAAATCAGCAGAGTGTTTTAACAAACATGTCCGTGTTATTTATGCCTGGAAGCGACATGGAAGCTCTACCAACTGCCTGCGATCACTCAACAGTTTCAATTTGAATATAAATGCAAGAGCATCATGGTGGGCAGAGATTTTGTCTTGACCTTTCCAAATGACATTAAAATCGTATAATTTTTAAGACTTTTGTCGGAAGATGCAGTTTTACCTAATTACAAGTAACAGATCATACCGTTAATTTCTTGGTTCATTCATGATGTGTACCGTCAATCTCTAACTACCCTTATGGGGAGAATTTTGTAAAATTGCATGAATCTTGGCGTCAGAAAGTGAGTCGTGTAGCTCATCTGTATCGAAACAGGAGAGAGAGTTGAAGTTTTTCAACTTCATCAGACTCGCAGTTATTGATCGAATGCTACCGATGCTATTCTTCGACGCTGGGAAAAAGGGTCTCTTGTAATCTTTATCGACTAAAGTAAACTAGCGTGCAATGCCAAAGACATCCTCTCCAACAATATTTTAGGATTCTTTCTTTACTTTCAGATTCATAATTTACAATTGAATCAAACCAGGTCCATGCACTTTATCGGGAAATTATATTATGTCAAAAATAATTTCCCTTAGGGTTTTTTATAATGGATTTGTGAATCTTTGCTTTCTGAGAGTTTTTCGTTTACCTTTGTGACCTTCTGAAAATATAGAAAGTTGGAAAGTTGCAAATCATAAACCATCGTACCATTTGCATTGCCAAATGACTGTGAATTAGGCCTATTCTTCATATTGAAATAGACGAAATCAAAGATTTATTTTGGAAACTCTTTGCTGGATTCTTCATGAAGACGTTTCAAATTGGCTTATTTCCTCTTATTTTGCAGTGGATAAAATGTAATTTATTGGCTTATAGAAAATTTGACATGAACTTTGATAGATGTGGTTGAAAATGTCTTCTTTATTGACTGACACTGAAGTACTTAAGTATTAATAGTAAAGCCTCATTAACTTCTATAGCAGACAAAAAGACCAAAAGAAGGTCGTTTATTATAGGATACCTCCTTAAAGTACGAGCGTTTTTCCTCTTTAAAGGCTAACCTATGGCAGCCTTGACTTATCATCTAGGTCATAAGAGCCTGTCTCTCTGACTGAAGCAGATAACAACAGTAATTTCATAACTGATTTTACCTGCATGCTCTAGAGGTCAGAACTGTGTTCCCGTCTTCGCACTTTAATTTATCAAAACAGTTAGTTTGGTTTGCCTGCAGCCTTATAGTCCAGTCAAACGATTAAGCGGTGATTGAGCTACGTTTTCACTACCACACAAGACTGTCAACATTCGACGATGTGTTACCCAGAATCGTTTAACAGTTCATTGCGGCCGTGCCTAGCGCGTGAAATTATGCGGAAAGTTGTCGATTTACGGCTGCCTCATCGAGCAGACTTCAAATGTAAGCTTAAGCGGCTGGAATCTAATCTTAGATCCCGTTGTCATTAGGGCTCTTTTAAACAGTGCAGCAGCAAATTCGGCAAGTCCTAATAAACTCGGTTAAACTAATCAAAGAAAAAACGTGTTCATTTGTACGACTTCCTTTTGGCTTGGCCAAGAATTTTTCTCTTTTGCCCTATGCTGGTAACTCATCTGGATCAAGACAAGCAGGTGTAAGTTATTAATGCTGCTGTATAAGCTTGCTTACTAACAAGGAAAATGTAAACCAGGTTATAGGTTATTCACAGGGACCCGTAAGCCTTATCAATCCAAATTTGTGTTTCCTACGTAGGCTGAAATTCTAATTTAATGGCCACAAACACCTCGGTGGCGAATATTGCGTGCAAGTTCTGAAATTCGATAAGATTCAGATTAATTTCCAATTGTAAAGATGGTAATACGATAGAATGGCTTTCGTGAGCAAAGTGTGACCTCACACAACTGTCTTATCACGAACCTCTACACGTAGGAGGTCGAGACATCGTTGCAAAGTTTTGTCTAAACAGCTCAAAAAACAAATAAAAACACCACGTTGACAAAAATATTTACTGTAGTTATTAGAAAGTCATTGACAGCTCTAGGTGGGTTTTCCTCTCTGCGGGAGTAATTTTGTCTCCGGTGTACAGTTAGATTAAAGGCACAGGCTGGACAGGAACGCTTTCAGTCAAATATTTGGTGTCTTACTTCGAGTCTCCTCCTTATGTATCATACTTGAACACAATTTATCCTACCTATCAGCTGCTTCTAATTTGACAGATATTCTGTCTTTTCCCTAACCCATTCCTTTCGCGGGAATCTTCCCCTTCAATTTCACTGCTGGATGAACTTAATGATTTTTGTTGAAATCCCTCATCGCTGGGATTTCTCAGGTATACTGGAGAAGTGAGCATTCTTAAGTTGTCCCAATACTTTATCAAAATCACTCCTTCCCAGAGTGAAGACAGGTTTACAGTCTCTCGCTATAACATTTATAGATCATTATGAAATTGGAAGGTATAAGAATGAGGTATGTGTATGATAGAGTTGCTTAACTAGAAGTTAGGTACTGTAGGTTTTAGGATCCAATCTGTCAATAAATTAGTCAGTGGTAAAGAAAGAATCCAAGCTATTTTAGTCATCTCATTTAATTACGAGGCGCTAATTATATAAGGTATCATTAGTGTCTCAGCCAAATTGATTATAGATCGATGATAATTAGAAAATCTGTTTTTCTTCACGTAATGAAGTCCAGTATTTTTAAATTTATGATGGCTTCATCCAAAGGAATTTTAAGACCATTGCGTTAAGGAGAGAATTATAATTACTGCTTGGTTAACAAGCCTAAATGTCAAACGAAGCAGCCTCATTGTGCTATCATGCAGCTTAATACAATTTTGAAAGTCTTTGTAAATGGGAATGCCAAGGCATTAGTTTAAATATTATTTACTAGTTTAAATGTAGGCTCATTAACATTCCTCGCAAATTGAAGGACAAGTGATTTATTAATATTTCTGAGTTTAAACTGCTCAAGTGATTGTAATAAATTACCTGATGAAAGTAGAAGGATATTCTATAATATGTTCCAATAGCAGAGCTGAAAATTTTTATTTTTTTTACTTACTTGTAATAATGAGGCATGCATGGCATTATTTGACCAGCTGAGAGCCTTACCGGGCGGTGGTGGTTCCAAGATTTTTGTGGGGGCTACTTATAAAGGAGAGTTCGAAAAGGTACCGAGACTGACCTCAGACTCACCATTATGTGAAATTCCAAGACCCATTGATTGCGAAATCAGACTCTTAAGTAAACCTTTGTCACAATATAGTTCTACAATGGGCGGTACGCTAATGTTGTAGCAAGGGTTGCCCATTTAGGGACCATGACAGTGACAGCCGTCGTCATCTCCCCACGATACGGCAAATTATACGGGTGAATAATATTCATTAGTAATGTTGGAAACAGATTCAACTTCTCTCCCTCTCTCTTTTCGGTCATGTGTGTTCCCTATTTCGGTTCTGGCTCAAGGTTTGCATGGCTTATGCTCGCCCTTTGCACGATCGTTGGGATGATTGCCCCATTTTGCAAAGAAAACCCAACTTTGCCATTTTCTGAAGACGAATATTTCTGTATTACCGTACATTATGAGACCTTGGTACCTTGATGCTGTGACGAATAGTAGTTCCAATCATGTCTGGGAATAAGACATTGGTAAGTCAGCAACAATATCCTAACGTAGATTTTGTGGGTAGATCGGGAGCGGCTAACCTTGCAATCGCTTATAGATTGGTCGAAAACCGAGTTTCTGTCAACCGCGAGGAGCTTAGCCAGTTTAACCATTTTTGTAATTAATCATTTTTCGCAAAGTGTAAAATTTTAAAACATGATATCTTAAAATGAAGTGCACTTAAATGCAACAAAGAAGGCCCGGGAAGTGCCACATCCGGTAATATGGGAGGTATCTTGTCAACAGTTTTCTTTCTACATTACACTCCAAGTGACGGAGGCCCTCCGCTTAGATTGCCATAGAGTAGATTTTGGTAGACTGATCACTCCTAGAATAGATCTCGGCTTCAAAGAAATTTGACACCTCTGGATCAGATAATGCATGAAGGAAACTCCCTCTTAAGGAGATCTAGTGTGCTTCGTAAAGTAAGCTGTTATTGTTTAGAACAAAGCATCGCTTTTGACTGCATCTATATGTTAGTTTTGATTCTTAACATTACATGTAGCCTAATAACTTAACTCTTGTATAGAACGCATTGCGTACTGTTTGTGTCATGTCCTGGATGAGGCTTCTGACAGTTTTTTGTCGGAGATGCAATTAGTGTAAATGATAATGTAAGTAAACGTCATTAATCCTTACGTATAACTAGATTGAAGAGAATAACACATCAAATTATGTAACACTGGAAAACAAACAAGTGTTTAACGTTGTGAAAATCTTAGCTACTTTACAAAAAAGTTTGATAACAGTTTAAAGGTATTCATTTCACTTGAAGGTCGCATTATTATAGAAAAAGCTTTCTTAATCATGCCTGAGACGATATTTTTCACTTAATAAATAAGATAAGAGTTGTTCTCAAGAATTGTGTCATGGGAGCAAACTTGGAAAAGTTCTCCCTTTACATTTTGTTTATTGGTAATGCCGGTAGCCTGAGTTATTCATTTTGAAATAAAACACAAGATAAAACATAAAGTTAACGTCACTGTCTATTCCAAACATGGAAATCAAAGAGGCAATGTCCACATGACAAGAACACAGTTTCACAAAAAAAAAATCTCTATTTACATCCATTTCGCCGGAATGTTGAAATAACTGTTAATCTAGGTATGATAGTATGAAAGAAAAAACTTAAATCACTATGTACAACGACATTACATTTTAGAACAATCTTTAAGAATATACTGGAGGTTATTTCAATGGCATTGATACTCAATAAACTCACCAAACATCGTTAATTAGTCATTTGTTTTGACTTCATTTCGTCAGCATATTATCCCAAATGACTAATTACCCTAGTTTTCACAAGTTTAGTTTTGGTGTATAAAGATGTGACGTAGAATATTGTTTGCGATGGACAACACCACACCCTATACGAGGGGGAACATACACAGGCACTTTAATACACTCATGTTATTGGAAATTAATGCATAAAGTTACAGCTTTCCAAAAAGCAATTATCTGTTAAAACATTGATACAAAGAAATTTTTATATAAATTTTCCTTGAAATTTTACCTGTTTTCTATGACACGAAATTTTAAGGATGGTACTAACAATGACAGTACATCACTCTATAGTTTTTACTTGTATTTGTCCGTGAATTAAAGGGGGTAAGCAGTCACCCTAAATTTATTATAACACATTATCTTAAAGGAAAAGTGCGGTCACCCCAACCAGAATTAGTGCCACCCGTCATCCTAATTCATGAATGGCTTTTTGATCATGTGACGATACTTTTGTCACTGAAGTGTTCAGTTTATTAATTTTAACTCCTTACTTTACCTTTGTTTGTAAAGATATGTTCAAAACATCTTCAGAGGTACTTGTAAGGCAAATAAGAGGAGATTTAGAAAGGTTAGTTGATTTTTCAAAGCAATTTTGGGGCGACTTCCTATTGTCTGTAACCTGAAAAATCTCCTGTTACTTCTCTTATTAGTATCTTTCATGTTGTTTTGGAATACAAATATGACAATTTTTAACAATTCAGGTACTAAAAATTTTGTCACGTGATTTAAAAGAGTCATTCATAAATAAGGATACGAGGGCACACCAATTCAATTTGGGATAACCGCATTTTCCCTTTAAATGTTTGCTACTCTTCGTTGTGAGAAGTTTAAATTTTGGAGGTATCCTGGTAAAAAGATACATTCGATATACTTCAAAGACTTTAGATCAGGGTTCTCAAATGGCTTCCCTCACTGCAAACTTGAAAGTATCTTATCTAGCATTGAAATGTTCATTTGGCAGAGGATATAGATTCTACAGGTATTAAAATACAACAACAATTTACATTAAAACAGGTGACCTTTATTTCTGCTTTATCAGTTTCTGTGGCCTTTCTTCAACTTGATAGAGAGTTTGAGTTGGATAGAGCAGAGGTTGGAAATTTGGGGTACGAGTTTCACATTTGAAATGGGATAGCCGAAGAGTTAAGTTGGCATCCATATTTCAGATAGAGCAACTCCGTGTTGTTGTTAGGAAAGGACTAATATGTTGAAAGTCCTCATTTCGTAGGACACTTTATACAGGACCATCTTATTTTAATTGATTCCGACGTATCTGTCGAACCTACTTTTTGATATATGATGACATCATTACATAGCCCAAGAATGACATATGCTCTAAATCAAGACAGAAAAATCATTAAATACGTGTAAAGGGTAAATTCGTAGCATTTGACCAGTTCAGTATGTTTTTGGAACACCTATCTATAAGTGTCAGGAATTTGTTTATTCACTTTTGTAGAAAAACACTTATCCACAGCGTGACTGGAAATACAGCGGCATTTTTTCCAGATAATTCTACAGACATCTGAAGCGCATGTTTACTCTCTATCACTGTACATAAAACAGTATGCAAACTGTAATACGTTCACTACTAAAGTGAACTTAAACATTAAGCATGGAAGACTAACACTCCTGTAGCAAAAGATCACAGCTTGGGAAGCGACTAGCACACGCTACACTGACGGACACAAATATTAACAACTTGATTTACAATTCAAAAGAGAATGGCTTAGTGCAAAACTTTAAAGGTTTATTTTTCTTCTTGAGTTACCTTTCTAAATGTAAGTAATACACTGACCTTGAATGCAATTATATAACACCCCAAGCAAACAAAGACTTGTTAGGAGGTGTCTGACTGTCTAATTCAACTATTTAACCCAAGAAAGTACTTTGTCTTTTGAGATTGATATTTAAATTGGATGAAGGTTCCATTATTTCAACCCAGTTAATGAACTCCAGTCCAGCCATTTGTTTTATAAACACCAAGAGAATTATACACTACACAAATTCAAAGTCGTGGTCGGATTCCTCTATTTTTACCTGATTGTATTAGTCAAGAATAATCCATTGGTGCTACAAAAATCACCCGGTTCTTTCTTTATCTCGAGGAAGGTGTACACTAACACGACAGATGACTCTTCCTCATACATATTGTTTGTATTAATCATGAGGTGTGATACTGTTAATTTCTCAGTTTCCTGGTATTTCTCACATACCCTAAACAACGATCAAGTCCCTAATCTGCCTAGAAGCGACTCCCCAACAGACCAAGGGAGTTACCACTCGTCTATTAACAACTTCCCGATTGGACTACTCACCTTGATATGCGAAACATATCATGCCACACTGGCATTTGCCATGTTCGTTAATACACATACGTCAAGTAAACATATCCCCTCGAAGTGATATTGGTAAGGGTAGATCTCAGCCGATATCGTGATTACCAAAAAAGATGTGTTTCAACAGACTTGTTTACACTTTAGTATCACACGTCACTGAAGACATATCATATTTTGCTACTTTACGGTACCCCGAAACACTGTCATCTTTTGCTCCTGCGGAAGTGTCACTTTCTGCTAATCTTAAACTAAAGACTTTCTTGAAATGTTTTTTGAATGTTGCCGTTGTAAAAGCATATATAAAAGGGTTTACACAACTGTTTGCATACGAAAGACACAGAGCAAATACATTCATTATGACGATGAAATGAGTAGTCTGAGGGGGTTCTTGAAATTGTATTGTTAAGTTAAAAGTATGTATAGGAAGCCAACACAATGCGAATGCAAGGATAACAAGAAACACCATTCTCGTCGTCTTCTTCTTTTGTCGGATGGATCTTTCATGCGCTTGCGCACTCTCGGTACCAGCTGATGTCTTCCTCCAAACGATCACAAGGATATTGGCATAACAAGCAGTGATTACCGATAATGGGATAACGTACATGATGAGCACTAAGAACAGAAAGTAATATTTGAATCCTGTAAACGACATCTGACAACTATCGTCCTTCAACTTTGATAGGATGAAAACGGGAAAGTGGATCACGAAGGAACCTTTAAAGAGTAAAAAATCAAAACAGTGATGCCTTGAAAGATATTTTATCAATTTTTTCAGTAGATAAACGAACAATAGATTAAATAACATAGTGGGGACTGTTCTGGTCTTCCACAAAAATTAGCAGAAGTTTTACATCGCCGTGAGAGCGTGTCGCATCTCTCTGTTCAACAATTTGATCTTCAAATGCGTGACATTGCGGCACCTGATTTTTTACGGCCAACATAGCTGGCTAATGTCAAGTGCAGAACTATGTAACGCAACTTAGTTTAAGCATCAATGAAAAATGGAAAATGATTGGATATTGCGAACGTGCTAGGATTTTTAAACACATGCGTAGGAAGTGGGGGCTGAACTATGCTTCCCATTAACCCATTATTTGTTTTCTCTCTCTAAGAAATGTCAAAAATTCAGTAATTTACCTTAAAATTTGTCCAATATGTTGCACCAAAATTCATCTAAGGACCCTCACATATTCAAATGTTTTGAAAGAGGAGTGGACACCATCCCTTAGACCCTCTCCCAGGACTGTGATCCGAACAATGTTCAGCCCCGCCACCAGTCTCGAACAGCTTCTTACGCCTGTATTTTTAATTGAAGCCTGTGAAGGGCAGTTGTAGTCTTCTATGAAGGAACAGAGGAGGATCACAAACTGACGACACGCAGAATGCATCTAGCTGCCAAGTTGTGAGTCGGTCTGCGTTGTGACATCCACACTGCCCACTCGTCGGTTTGACAACAACCAGAACCACCCTGAACCGATGAACCATTTAGCTCAGACCATGGGCGTAGATCCGGGGGGATAGGGGGATATATCCCCCAACATTTGACTAGGGGGGATGGCATATGTAATCACCCCCTCCCCAATTGCTACAGTCTACAGATATGTGTATGCTGGAAAGTACATTTTCTTCTTCATTTTTGTAAGAAATTCTTCAATCTCTGCTACATTTTCTATCACAAAATTTTCTCAAACTATCAGAATTTTAGGAAATCCTTCGCAAACCTTCGCAAACTATCAAAGTTTTCGCGCGCTTCAAACTCCTATTATCAATATCTTCCAATAGCAAATTTCGGAGAAGCACAGCAGCACAAAGTTCATAGTTTACGAATTAACAGGTAAAAGACTGGCTTATGGCAGTGACATGTAGGTTTGTTGGGCAATTGAAAGTGTCTCGATGCAGCTTCTCGAAAATTCGTTACGGTTTGCACTCCATGTCATGATCATTATTAAGGTAATAATACATGAAACTATCCTGACCACACTTTCCGAAGACAGAGATACATCTCCAAACATCTGTGGGGAGCTCGCATCAATATGGGATCTTTCGTTCTAATAGCAGGATGTGGAAGGTTGAATGTTAGTAACTGCCGTTATACATTATCAAATATTTTTACCGAGCGCTTCGTGCGCAGCTGTTATCGGTATACAAAGGGGTGAATGTAGCCTAATAATAAGGATGCCGTTACCCAGCCTAATGGTCACGTTACTGTACATTGTGAATACCATAGAGAATAATAAAGCTAGAGCTTTATGCATGAGGCGCGTTTTACTTCAATAATGCTCAAAATGCCGGAGCTTGAGACGCACGTGTATATCGCATACTTCTTACTCTCTTCTGCAGTTTCTCCATGGCGGAACCCCTAACACGCGGCACAAAGAAATGTACATGCGTTATGCGAAGTACGTCCTCTTGTAGTTTTTTATTTTCTATGGTGAATACAACTACAAATTACAACAATGCTATGCGTCGCAATGACATTCTACTAAATGTAGTAACCATCGAATCATAATCCATGGTTCCAGCAAAATCTCTTTCAATGCTATGAGTGCAAGAGCGCCGAACATATCTACTCATTGTTGATCGCAAATATGACTTGATTAGTTTTAGTCTGCTAAAAGAGCGCTCTGTGGTCGCCGATTGATACAGGTATGGTCCCATGGTCTTTTCCTCTTTTTCTTTCCTTTTCCTTCTTTTTCTTTCCTTTTTCTTTTTTCTTTCCCCTTTTTCTTTCCTTTTTTCTCTTTGTCTTTTCTTCTTTTCTTCTCCTCTTTTCCTCCCTCCTCTCTCTTACCCATTTCCCCACCATTTTTTCCTGGGTGGGCCCATCCCGCCCACCCGCTGCCTACGCTACTGGATCTCCGAATTCAAAATCCAGTTTCTGAGATGACCCTATTAGTTGATTCCTGCCTTTTTAAACCTAGCAGTGTTACGACCCATTTTCTAACAACTGACCAAAATGCAACTTGGTCCAAAATGCAACAACTTTCTGCCCAAAAAACAAGGTCGGATCGGACTGGGAGTTGCACCATTCAATTTCGAAAATTTAGCATTTTTAGGTGGCCATTACTCAAGAACGCAATATGCTAAGAACTTAAGACATGACTCATTCGATCCGGTATGCCAAAATGCATCATATATGTCTTACTTGGGTAGGTCCTAGTTAGTCTCTTGAAGGAAGTCTAAAAAACACCGTTTTAAGCCTTTCCGAGCCTCAAATCGGCCTGAAAATAGCATTTTTGAGCACTGCTTATTTGACATGCGAAATATACTGTTTGGGGCATGTCAAAACGAATAGTTGCTACTTTTATCACGGGGACCTCAGATTTGGACTCTACGGATCCGAATTATCCGAGTTCTACCCAAATTTTCGTGTCCGTCATCTTGGACTTTTGTATACTTCATAGGAGACACCCCAAAACGGATAGTCCGAGTAAAACAAGGCACGAGAATTCGACGTGTGTAACTCCCAGGCCAATCCGGCCTTATTTGGCCGAGTTACGGCAGGTTAAGTTATTTTGCCAGCAATTTTGGATTTTTATGATGTCACCCGAACCACCCAAGTGGGCGGGAAATAGACTTTCTATATGTTTTAGACCAAACTGAGTTCAACGGAGCAGGTTTTAGCCCGAACTGACTTTATGGCGGCCATCTTGATTTTTTAAAATCCACACAGAAGACACCCAAGGTTATATAATTCAGGTGTCGAGTATGTCATGAGAAATTGAATGGTGCAACTCCCAGTCCGATCCGACCTTGTTTGGCACTTTAAAAAAAAATAAGGGGGCCATCTTGAATTTTTTCAATACCGTCTGATGTGAATCTTCTTGTTACATTTTGGGCAGAAAGTTGTTGCATTTTGGACCTGGTTTTTTGGGTCTGGTTTTTACAAAATGGGTCGTAACCAGTTAACAAGCAGGGCACTGTTGCTCTTGTACAACTTCAATCCAGTGCAGCTTGTCAATGAGTTTTGTGCTCAAAACAGCATTTCTTAAATGTATAAATATACCAATACCCAAGAATATTACCTCTTAAAAAAGACTTCCTGGCACTTCTGAGACATTAAAACCCAGGAGCTTCCGGGGGCTTCGTCCCCTAGACCTTCAACGGGGTTTTGCCCCTGGACCCCACCAGGGGCCCTAGGCCGGGCCTTGGACCCCACCTGTCATGGGCGTCGCGCTCCGCGCTCGCCGTGCCGCTTCGCGTCCACATTTCCTCGGTTTGCGATATTCACTCCATCCCCCCAAAGTTGAGAACAAATCTACGCTCCTGGCTCAGACCACCCAAGACCAAAAAGGCATCGGTTTCTGGGTAAGCCAAACCGCCCAAACCGACGAAGCTCTCAGATCACCAGGATCCAACACGTAAAAATCCGAAGCAAGCTTTCATGGAACAAGTATAGGACGTATACTTGATCGCTGATAGGATCTTCTTGATGGTATGTAAATTAAAAAAGTACAAAATATTGTAAAACTAATCGGGAAATTTACAGGGACATTAAATAGCGCTCACTCCGACTGGACACACAGAGACATCTACACGGTCCAGGCAAAAGTTGCGCAGTAGGGCATAGTGGCTGGGTCTTAAAAGCCCCCCCCCCCAAAAAAAAAAAAAAAAAAAATTAAATTCGCACCAAGTTAATCGTCGGTTTTTTTCGATTTTTCTTGGGTTGGGTCGAAACAGACAGACCACTCGAAACCGAAATGATGATGTCGGTTTCATGACAGGTTAGACCCCCAACGGACAGTCCGAAATCACCAAGACCATCCAAAACCGACTTCGTTTTCCGGCGATTTCGGTTTGGTCTCGGTTTTGGGGGGTCTGTGCACATCTTTACTTTGGAACTTGTTAGTTGCTAAATGAGTTATAAGATCAGAAGATTACGCGCACGTTTTCACATTTTATTTTGGACATTCAAAACAATGTTTAAAACAGTTGTGATACCAAAAGGCTGACATTTACTTACACGGAAGGTATGTCAAGGAGGTATTTTTATAGATCTTTTATAGATCTACGGTTGTACCTGCAAGCGCAGTTTGAATTACAAATACCCACTCTAAAATTTTGGTTTCTATTTCTCTCTAACGTAATGTCATGTAACTGAGAGAATGTCGTTAAATTCCCCCGAGTAAGAAATCAACATGAATCTGCCCGTAGAAACAATGGTAGCATTATATGCCTTTTGAACGTGTAATATATAGTCTGTTACTAATACCGTGGGTTTTAAACTAGTTCAGAAGTGATTGGTTATATTAGTTTGATTTGTTCGATTTCAAATTACTCGAAATGAAAACGAAAGGCGTCAATATATATAATTGTCAATTACAACTTTGTCTCCTTCTAACTCTCCTAATCTTTGTTATACTTTTGACTTACATACGTAAAATTTGTTGTTATGATTTAATTTCTCTAGGAAGTGCGAGGATTTAAACATTACAAGTTACAGAAGTTTTTCGTTTGCCTTTTGGAAAGAACTACATGGAAGAATTGCGTTGTAAAGTTTCAGTCTCAGTAGAATACCGCTTAAACGTAAGCAATTACGGGTGTCAATAATCCCTCACACAGACAGTTGGATACCCACTCGATGGTGGGATTATATGCTAGTAGAGTTCCAAGGATCATGGACCTGTCACAGATAATTGCCACAACTACACTTCAGATGAGACTGAGCATGACGATTCCTGAAAGAGGAGTATTTGGTAGCGTCATCTTCATCTTAATGTTTTTCTAATATCTTGTTGCCTTGCAGGTACAGAATATTTTTTAGAACAAACTATTCCTGGTTGAATATAATAAAGCCGAGCTAGGAAACTCTTGATGTCTAAAAATACATGAAAAATGAGGGGTACAGGAAAGAAGGAAATGAAACGTCAAATGAATGTCACTAACTACCTATCCAACAAAGACCTCAAAGCAATTTAAATCAGTCGGATATTACTCTGCTTACCTCAGAAAAATAAACATTTACATTCGTTCTACTGAAATCACTTTGTACCATAGCAGTACAAAAGACTGGGGAGGGGATGGGGGCTTCAGCCGCCCCCTAATAGGTTATCAAAACAATTTTTAGGGCTTCTAAGCTACTTTAGAGGTTAGACAAGACGTGATATTAAAAATACGATAGCTATGTATTTTTTGTTTCAAAATATTTGATTCAAGTTGTCTTTATCCTGTTGTTGGCATAGTTCATTTTATGAAAAAGATCGTTAAGCCCACGGTCTGAAATCCTATCAATTTGTTTGGCTCTTTATTTTAATCGTCACAAGGTTAAGAAATCCTTATTGTATCTAAATGATAATGTATGGTCATGTGATTTGTGACAAAATTACAAGTAGTTTCAAGTTAGGTCAAATGCCTCAATCCACAATGTAAGATCATTTTTGCTGCAGGGTCAATACTAAAATGTGCCTTTTATATCTAATTTCTCATTACACTTATCAACTTTTTTAAATTCTCGTAACTTAAAGTAATTTTGTTTTAAATGCTTCATATTCAAATAACATATATGACACAAATATTAGAAATGAAACACAAGTTTGAAAAGCAATATACAGTGTGGGTTATTGCCCATTTGTAGAATACACACGAATGTACAAAATATTCTGCTTTCCATTAACATTTGTAAGCTCCAGGTGATGTTTCATAATATGGTTGACGAGACTGGTTGTAACTCTTAAGTTTGATGAAACCATATCTGACACTGACTGAATACCGGCCCCACGCTCTCTTGTCTTTTCAGGGAGGAAGTTTGTTTTTGAAGTACATGATTTGAAGTTAGGGCGCATCTGCATGAGTCCACTTTATATTCTCTTTCTTAATACCATAGCTTTGAAATTGAGGTGCAAACCAAACTCATGAACCCAAAAGCCCCCTTTGGCTTCGGATGAATAGATATTCTAGAAGGGATCGTAGGTTAGAGGAACTCCCAGTTACAAGTGGTATGAAAGATAAACCACTAAAAGATTAATAAGAACTTACCGATCCATATAACTACGTTAATAATGACGGCTTTTCTGGTTGTTCTTGTTTGACGAGATTTAACCGCATGAACAATAAGATAGTATCGGTCGATTGACATGGCTGTAAGGGTGCAACAGGTTGCCTGTACCGCCGACTGCAAACAAAAAGTAAGCAATGATATCATCGTCATCATCATCATCGTCGTCATCGTCATCGTCATCGTCATCGTCATCGTCATCGTCGTCGTCAACGTCATCGTCATCATTGTCATCTTCAATACTATCATAATTATTTAAAATGATATAATACATGATAAAACTTCATTTCTGATTGAAGGCGAGGGTTTAAGTAAAAAAAGGTATCCTTCCCTCTCCAAAAAATGAGTGAAATGAGGGCAAACACAGAAAATTTCATTGATTCGTGTCCTTGTTTGTCCAATTTCAAAATGTGTATCACAACTTCTCAAACGCTGAATCTAGTCAAACAGTATTTTTCGTCCCCAGTGCTACAGAAGAGGGCTTTGTTTGTTCTGTGTGTGCCCTGTAATTTTGTGAGTTGATTTTCACCTTCACTATGGTAAAATTGAACTCTCAATAATTTAATCAGCGAAAGAAAAATATTTAAGAAATTAACATATTCGTTTGAGAGCAATACTCCATGGAAAGTTGTTCAAAATAGCGAAAACCTATCTGTCTTTTTCCCTGAGGCATCTTCTTTACATTAGCTATGAAATTGGCTTCGGTTTTCTCTCATACGTTGACACCACTTTTGCAGCTGTTTGAGACTGGCGCCTGTACCCATCTTGATTATTTAATATACAAGATTAAAAAATTAAGAGGATTCTTAATTTCTTTTCCCCTTTTTGGTAAGCTGTGACGACATTTCCTTGGAATATTCTATACATTTTTTAATGAATCAATGGAACGCTTAAGGCATTATTGCGAACGTAATTATATGTAAGTATTTCGCCTCACAAAGTATGAGTAACCGTGATTGTAAGCCTGATGAGTTAGTAGAGCTATGCTATATAGATGCATTCAACAGGTAACAGTCGTAATCTCTCTCAACCATTCAAATGTAATAGTCATCTGTGCATATGAGTCACTATCTTATTTGATAGTATAGACCTTTTTTAGACCTTTTATTATA
Organism: Holothuria leucospilota; assembly: GCA_029531755.1. Taxonomy (NCBI): domain Eukaryota; kingdom Metazoa; phylum Echinodermata; class Holothuroidea; order Aspidochirotida; family Holothuriidae; genus Holothuria; species Holothuria leucospilota. Next base: position 38,657,971 of record CM055974.1, on the reverse strand, counting down.
AATAAAAGGTCAAGAGAATTGCAAATACTGAAAGAGAAATTTAGATCGATCGAAACGTTTTAAATGATAGGTTAAATGATTTTAGCTTTGAAATAACTTAAAAGGAAATATTGTTTAACATTTTCATACCTTTAAAATCTATGATTCATGCCTATAGAATAAAAGGCGTTTGTATATAAGGTAGGTGCAGACGTCATTTTTATTTTCGAGAAATAATGTTAACACAGAAAATCACCTCTATGCGGATTTTGAATACTTTGTTTGCACAAACTTTCGAATTTCAGTGTATTATTCATGATATTTGAAATGTGCCATTTTGATGCAATGTAACCGCGGTATTTCCCTTTAAAAGAAAGAAGCTAATCAGGAGCTTACAAAAGACTTCTTTAACATTAGAGTCCCTTCATTAAAGACTTTATAGTATGTACAGAATTGAATTTAGTCATTGAACTTTATATTTTACGTGCAAGTTACTTTTTCTTCAGAGATAGACTATGTTACAGTATCAATCTGTAGCTAGCTTTAAGTCATGTAAGTGTAAGTGGGCTCACTTCGTGATCATTCTGATGGGCTATGCAAATTCCATTTGCCTCAGAGGACAGGCGTGTATGACAAGCCCACCGCCCTTAATATGCAAAAGTCTTCTTATTCCAGGGAAATCGAAAAAAACATTGATCTTTCGCCTCTTAGTCTCTTTATACCTTGATTTCCTTAAAAGAGTTTCAACACCTGAGGGGGTTAGACACACGTTTTAAAGTACTGAATGTATATTGACATTATCTGCTTATCCCATTGGACATTCAGCCCATCTCAATCACAGTAAAACAACACAAATCTCGTAAATCCACAGACAAACTTTTAGCTTTAACAACATAACTTTTGGTGAGTCTCCAGGGAAAAGGGGTAAATTTGTCAAACACAAAGATTTGGAAAAGACTTGTTGATAACTTGCATCCCCTTATGACTTTTAAAGTTCTGGTATTATAATCCAGCTATTTACCCCGAAGTTCCTTTAAGACAACTTTTAGACATTGCATCAATGTTTAGAAAAGAGAAATTAGAAAAGTGGATTGTAGGCCGTGATGTCCCAATTTTTTCCTTTTTTAGAATGTTTTATAACGACAAGATTCGATTTTCAGGGGGTTTTGATTTCTCGCATGGGTTTGAAAATTATAAATAGTATGGGCATTGCCCCTAGCACATCACATGCATAACGACACCGAGACACTCAACGGAGAACACACGTCATGAAATAAACGTAGTGAAAAATTGTGAGTGATATCGAGAGTAAACAGGTGTTAAATTCGAAAGAAATTAATAGAAATTGTCCTGTATAAGACTTTAAATCATATTTGAAAATTATTTTATTCTGTCGGAGGTCTGGTTGTGAGGCCTTAAAGGCCATACCTCGTACATTTCAAGATTCAAGTGTCTAGGGTTACCTATCCTCACAGACAGCAGTAATCAACACTACTCCTCGAGCCCTAACAAGGGAACCTTTTCAGGATATCTGTAAGAGTATTTGACAAGCTTAGAACAATATCTGCGTAGAAGCAAGGAAAGTCGACACTACTTCCTCCCTAATGGTCGCTTTATCTAGGGGCATATGATAACGAATGATATGTTCTATTGTGGTTGTTAATGTAGAAAAGTCACGGATAGTATTTCCGGAAGAAATCCACAATCGAACCTTCAAAGCTGAAAGTCATGTTTAACCCTGAACGAGCAACCAAAAGACAATCTGATTGAACTTTTTAACAGACTTATGTTAGAACTGTAATTTAAGAAGAAGTTAAGGCTTTAGGCAAGCTTCCGCTGTGGCACTTTAATTTTATTTTCCTATTAAAAGCTACAAACTGCAAGCCAAGACTACCCCCGCAAAGGTAGATTTTATATGATAAGTTATATTTAATGTTACACAATGTTACGTCTTTTAATGGTTTAAACTTTACTATAGCAATATCAACAAATTTCTAAAAGCATCATCGCATTCATGTAACTGATGTTGAAAAAATCAAAAGATAGACACCATTTCCTTTTGCCGAAGCGAATCAGGGATATCTGTAATTTCTCAACATTTTATCCTAAAGCGTCTTCATGTGGATATTTTTCTTGAAACGTCAGATTTGTATCTTCTGTTTTCTGCTTTTAGTTTCAATTTAAGTGAAGTGATATTCTCATAAAGGATGAACATTGAAATGCCAAGGTTGGAGAGGAAGCTACATGGTGTATGAGTTGCCGGGACACTTGGGAATTCCAACAAATTTTTAATGAAACATTTTGCTATTGTAAATGTTATGAAATCTTTCAGTACTACAAAGCTTAGTTACAAGCTAAAATAGTTTATGAAAGTAAAGAAATACAAACTTAATCCTTCACTTAATGGAATGATTTTAAGTGGGTCTGTCTTTATACCCGAGAGTGGAAACTACAAAGAACACGAAAACAATCAAATCTAAGAGTAATTAAGTAACATGGAATGAATTGTAACTTAATCGTGAGAAGCTCACTGATTATAATCATCTTCTATAACTTGATGAAAGATTGATATTTTCTGACTTTATCTACGTAGCCTTATTATTATTATGCTATGCCACTGTATCTTCTTGATAATGCTTTTGCGTAATATAATCATTTGAATTTCTTCATGAGGATTATCAAGTTTTAGACTGTGAGCTGTTATGCATTACAGAGAAGGGGTCTTACCTTTTAGACATTTAAATCATATTTTACTGGGAAACCATGATACCCGTGCATTCATTATTGACCTCTCTTATGCGTGCGTCAACGGAGAGTTTTATATCCAGGGAGGAGCCCTCTTGAGGAATTTTCATCGATGTAAAGTATATATAGAATGGAGGGTGAAAGAAGATGAAAATAACTTATTGTGAATAGCCTAGTATTATCTCATGCTCTTGGCGGGAAATTTTAACATGTGACAGTGGAGTCGCTTGGTGCAACGTCACTTCCCCGTGACAGCAATGCTGTGGATTGAAAACAACATATGGCACTTATTGCGTACGAAGTACAGTATAGAGTGATCATTATCACCCAGCAAAGTTCGCACTAGGTTTCAATGTTCGTAAACTAAGAACTACATTCCCGACTGACTCCGTTGGCTACATCGTGGTCTTTTTTTTTTCTTTTTTTCTTTTTTGCTTTGACGCCAACGTTGTTAGGGTAACGGAAAGATGGTTGAGAGACTCCATGTTTAAAGATGTTTTATAAGTTTCAAGTTTATCAGCAGCACTGTGAGAGAACTTAAAAGAGAAGTGCAGCCTCGACCAGTGTTTTACTACAGCATTTTTTTTTCGCAATCACGCGTTTCTCTCTGCGTTGAAAATTTTTCCGTCAAACATTGTATCACATTGCATACATTGTCCTGCTGTATGCCCGTACCGTTCAATACCCACCAGGGCTGTAACGTCCGAGTGCGGACTCGGATTCACTTCCGTACTAGGCTAGGGTCCGTTTTGCGCCGGACTCGGAATTGTCCCTGAATGGTAGGTCGCGGAATCGGAATTGGCCCGGAAATCGGAGCCGATTCCAGCAGAGTTCACAAAAATGAGTCTCATTAATTTTACTTACGGCTACATTGTTATTGGTGTACAGTTTAACAAGTGAATGACCACATGTAGCTAACTAAATAAGCCAGTTGGGTAATTCATTACTTTCGGTGGTCACAAAGTCAAGTGTATCGTGACAACTATTTCGCCAAAGTAAGTCGTTCACTTGACCTTTGGCCCATCCTATAGTGCACTGTTTGAAAGCATTATCCCAACTCGTCCATTACAGGGTGTGCCAGAGTACAGTAAGAAACTTACCCCTAAAAATGGCCGTTCTTATTAAGTGTAATGGCAAAATAGTAAAAAATAGCATTTCTGTGAGATGCTAGAAGGTCAAATGGCCGGAGACTGATTTGACCAGGAATTGGGAAACCTGGAATCGGAATTGATTAGGAATCAGAGGGAAATAGATACGGAGTTTTCCCGGAAAGGTAACCACTGGAATCGGAATTGGTCCGGAATTGGAGTAGGCCGTTAGCTGGACTCACAAACAGTCATGATACTTGTATGAGAGAAGACGACAACTTGATGTCAGTTAAATTATTTACAGTTTTTAGCATAGACTTGAAACACTTTCTTAGTATGGCTCGGGAGTCCTTTGGTGATTCTCCCACTCAGCCTAAAAAGTGCCTCGAACAGCTACTTACGATGCCGCAGGAACCTTTCGGTCATGGTCATCTTATATCATGTGAGCAGTGACATGCGTAGTAGGGATTTAACATAGTGTATGAGCCAGCAAATACGACCGCCTAGCCTTGCATGATCATTTGTTTCAGCCCAAACAAGTGTGGCAGCCTGTACTTGTACCAAAACATTAGCTGACATAACGATATTTTATTTACAGGCTGACGTGACCTTTCTGCTTTTGACAGAAAGGCCACTCAACTTCCATTCTGCTTGGATACAGGTGCCGCATTGTGCAATACCGAAGTCAAGGCTAGCAAAGATGAATCTACGGCAATGAAATCAAACCTCTGCCGGCTGGAATGTAGGCGCCGTCCAAGACAAGAACGAATTTGGACAATGTTTTGTAGTTGGAGAATATCGATGACTTGTTATCATACTTCATGGAAGACATAAAGTGAAATTCAATTATCAATTTTTACCATGACGGGCGCTGTTCCGTTAAGTTCACCTAGCAGCTGAAAACGCATTTTGTCGTCTTTGTTATGTACGCAAACTTTCCACTCAAGAACTGGACATGGTCCGAAAAGCGGATTGCGAGGTCGATAATGACTATTTGAAGAAACAAGTTACAATTAATGTTCCTTACACCCTAATACTAAATTACACATCTGAATACAAAAGTTGTGACCTACCCAAAAGACGTCAGTGTACCAATCTCTTAGAGGTCCACCGACTGTAAAACGAATAACGATGTCGGCAATGACTACCTTGTAACAAGAACAGTTATGATAAAGCCTTTATTTCTCGGCTGTTGTTACGTATGACAATGATAGAAGTGCTACAGTGTAAGCCAAAGACGTTTCATCTGTCTTAGAGTCGGTCAGCTACGATGCATCATTTCTGAGAAAGGTTGTTACTGCTTCAGTTTCAGAACGTGCGCTGCTTTTCAATGTCGAAGAAAAGCTTTCACACTAAAGTAAAATCATAATGACTACATATATATATATATATATATATATATATATATATATATATATATATATATATATATATATATAGTGGCGCCCATGACCGAATTTTCTCCCCATTAGTAGATTCCAAAAGGGAGAATCTCCGGAACTGACCAATATTTATTCTGCATTCATTTCAAAGTTTCACAATAGCCTTCTGGACGTAAAAACCGTGCAACACGTTTTCTAACACCGAGTTTTCGGGCATCACCAAGTTTACGAAGCCATTTACTTTGTCTCAGAAGTACCCAGCAACTTCATTCCTCAAACTTTGAAAAGTTCCTTACAAAGAGTACCGACGTTAGATCCCTCGCTTGGGTTTGTCATTTCCACATATTATGAACCACTTTTTTGTTTCATATTATAGCGGCTGAAGAAAATGTAGGACATACCAGAAAACAAGGTTTGCTGAAATTCTGATATCAGAAACAAGCTTCTTATCCAGACGGTAATAAACTTACAACCAACCTACGGATGCTGTGGAATATAACACAAAAGGCCCCCTACTGGTTTAGAAAACATTTCTTACTGTGGTTTTGATTTCCACTGCACCAAATGCGTGAGCTATTGGAAGTACCTGACGTCCAGTAACTCACGCATTTTTTGAAGAAGAGACTCTTCACGTGACGTCAGAGCCTTTGTGATTAACAAGCTGGCCGTTTCAGTTCATGCGCAGAAGGTGCAAATAGCAGAGCCTTGGCTATATTGATTATTTTGATGCAGGGAACACTTGACGGTCTAAATGACAACCAAAAGGAGAGACGCACGACGCGGTGACGTCGTTGTAGGTTGAGATATCTGATCTAGCTGTGAAAAAATATTCATGCGCTTAAGCCCGTCAAGTTTTCATGGGTCGACTTAAAAGTGGCCAACGTGATCCTATCGATCATTTCCATAAATCAGCATCGCACCGAAGCTTGCAAACGACATATGTCATTTTAGTTTAATTGACTTTTCGAAAAGAACGGCGACTTTCGAATTTGTCAAAGTATAAATGCAGCTGCCAGATTTACACTTCCCCATGACATTTCTGTGTGTTTGACATTTTCATTTTTCTTGAGCACTGATCTATCCTGCATGTGATACTCTTTCTGCTTCCAAACATGGATTGCTTTTGGTTAGTTAAAATTAAGAATACCGTCTGGTGTGAGTGTGAGAGTCCCATTCACCTCTTCATAAATTTTCAGAATGTCTCTAGTTCTAACGTTGAATGTAAATGATATCCTTATTATGAATTCGGCGCGAAACATGCAGCAAGCAGGCATAATACTTTGTATCAGAAATGATCGTTGGCTCGGAAACTGTCATGTCTTCAGTTTCAAAAAAGTTTCTGTGATTAGAAAGCTTCATTGAACGGGACCGTCTTGTAGCATAGGCTATGCAAGGCGCTAAAACTTAGTTGAAACTTGTCACAATAATTTTATACATGAATATTAGTTTGGAATGGGCGAAAAATAAACTTTTATTCTAAATTTGCCTTCTCTGTGAGGCAAAAACGATAGAAGTGTGGATATTTCATTAATATTTGTTCCTATTTTGCCGTTCCCGCTTATATTATTAAATTTGTTTTTTTTTTTTTTTACGATTATGGCATCGCGACGCAAGGTTCAGATTGACTTTCGCTATGGTATTGACATAACTAGAGGATCGATAAGTGTAATAAATTCTCGTGCAATTGACTTCTTTGAAATCAAGGTAGTCCCAAAGGATGAAGACCCACGAACCGTTCAATAAAACGCCTGAGTTGTAGTTGTAGGCGACTGAATTTTTACCCTTAAGAAATCTCTCGACCAACAGGTATTTGGGAAAAATCGAGACTCCAAAACTGGAAAATAGTGAATTGGAAATCGATTATATTCGTGACCTTCTCGTGCTAGCTGCTATCCTCAAAACGGATGGAATGTTACGGGCTTACGAAATACAGTTGGTTAACCAACAATATTTGATTGAATCAGTTTTATAAAAAAAAAATTGTGCTCTGGTTTTCACTATCCCAAAGGGAACTATGTAACGATGTCTGCTAGAGGAATTGTCAAATGACCTGGCTTTTTCCGGTCAAATGGTAACACGAAAGCCATGGGAAGAAAAGACTCATTTGCTACTACAATAGAAAACTGCGTAGTGTCGATCCATTATATATACATTCTCCTTTGTTCCATTTAATGGACGGGTGCAAATGATTGCCTTTTGAGGTAAAAAGGGAAAACCTCATGATTTTTGTCCCTTTATTTTACCTCACTACGCTTTCGTACTATCTGTCTTACTTGGAGACATAACGTGTCGTTTCATATATTGGTATTCCTGAGAACATTTGTCTATGACGGAGGTTTGATAACATTTCATGCAGATATTATTCCTAAAACGGCGATACGTACTCGATAACACTTGAAATCTGTAGATGCTCCATAGTCGTCTCAACTTACCCACTTCAGATCGACAAGTCGTTTCGCTAGAATAATAAAGCATCAAAATGCCTAGCATGCTCGAGACAAGAGTATACTTTAGCAAGAATCTGCATTTTCGTGACTTCCAGCCTTATCTTCTGATCTAATTCGAGGACAGTTTTGAAGAAAAGGCGTCATTGATTTTTAAAGTACCTCTAGCCGGTTTTCTTTTACAAGTCACTGATTCTTTGTGGTGTCAATATACTTGATAGATTAACTCTTTTTAATTTTACAATGATAACGCAAATTAATGAAATAGTATCTAAATCTAACCACGTTATTCAACAACATGTGACTAATTTCTTACAAATTTAATGAATATTTGACCAATTTCAAACTTCGATAACGAATTTGTGACTAAAAAAATATAAGTCCATTATTTTGCTTTTAGTCAGATATTATGAAAATTCGCCAAGTGTGGGTAATTAAGACGGTTGGTTGATTCAGACACCTTTTTGACTAAGTTGTAACTAAATTGTACTTGATAGATAAGCTCGTTTAAATTATACAATGTAAATGCAAATTAGTCATATAGTACCTGAATCTAACTATATTAATTACCAACAAGTGACATGTGATTCGGACACCTTTTCGATTAAGCTGTGTCTACAATTCAGACCAGAATGCTAAGAGGCTTAGTGATTCCTTGCCTCTGGAAATATTTTTAAGTACTTTCACTTTCGGGAGTTTCAAATTGACACAATGTGGGCACCAAGTGCTCCCTAAGAAAACTCCTGTCGGCTACCTCGTACCGCAGGTAAATTTAAAACCTGAAAATTCTCCCCTAAAAGAGTAACAACCCTGAAATGAGACAAGACTTAATGAGAAACCATCAGAAAGCTTTGCAATAGTGGGAGAAAGAATTGACTTAAATGGCTTCAACGAAGTTGAGCAGATTCAACAAAAGCAAGCAAAGTCAGCTATTTAATTGGTCCGCACATGGATGCTTCAGACCGGTGGTGCAACCAATTTCATCATTTACGTAAGTGGTTTTGATGGTATAGTATATACCCTAACATTGGAGGAAAGCCACCAATGAGACCTATAAAGGTTACCCTTCACAAAATACTATATTTAAAAAGTTTCCCATTTGACCTCTGGTGACCCCAAATGACCTGTGACCTCCACAAAAGCACTAAAGTTCTCTTACTCAATGTGAGGGCGTTGTTATGCAAAGTCTGAGCTGCAATATTGTTATGCCTCTTAAAAATCCTGTTTTAAGCAAATTGAAAGGTTTTTACCAGTTGATCCCCAATAACCCCAGAAAACCTTGACCTTTATCAAATATTCTACCACCTTTGCCAATCTGTTTTTGAGAATCCTGCATTCTGATTGGTTAAACAGTGACTATTATTCCACAACACACGGTCAGTAAACGTAAAACAGATAAAGGTGACGTTTTTCACACATTTTCGGTAGTAGAATAGGACTAAACCATATTTGTCGGACTATTATTGGTGAATAAACCGTCGAGACTCCAAATTTGGATTTTCGACGGTTTATGAGACAGTAATAGTCCGCCAAATGCGATTTATGCCTTAAATAGGGTTCATCTACCACCAATAATGCGTCTACGTACTAATTATGAAATTATGTTTAGTTCCTATCTTGGAAAGACAATTTTACAAGGTTTCCAGTTTTTGACCTCTGAGACCTCTGACCACCTCCTACAACAATAGAATTCTTTCTCTCAATATGACAAACCCATATCAAGTATGAAAGGTATCCATCATTGGCATCTTGAGCTACAAGCGTGTACAAGCAATTTCCAAGGTTTTCGTTGTGTCTCCCCCGTGACCTCAGATAACCTTTGACCTCTGCCATAAACAATATAGGGCTTACCTGCTAAATATAAGGCATTCACATGCCACGTATAAAAAGTATCCACTCTTCCTACCTTGAAATATCATGTTTACAATATTGTGGTTTTTGAGTCTGGTGGCCTCACTTGACTACCGACCTACACCATTGGACTACCGAAAAAGTATTGGGCTTTCTCACAATATGATAAATTTACACTAAGTATGAAAATCATCTACCATTCCTACCTTGAGTTATTGTTTTTATGGGGTTTTCAGTTTTTGACCCCACAGGATCTTTGACCTCTACAAATAACAATGGCGTACTTTCTCTTGATAGATAAATCCATACAACAAATATGAAAAATGTCCACCATTCCTATCTTGAGATATCGTCTTTGCAAGCAATTTTCAAAGATTTTTGAAGGTTTCCCTCCAGTGAACTCAAATCACCTCTGACCTCCAGGACAGAAATCATATTCTGACTGTAACGTATTTACATTCAACGTATGAAAGGTATCCATGCTTCTTACCTTGAGATATTGTGTTTACAAGGTTTTTGGTTGTTGACCTCTCGTGACCTCACATGACCTCTGACCTCTACCAAAAGTAATTAATTTTTCATCTTAATATGATAAACCTTTACACCAAATATGAAAATTGTCCATCATTCCTATCTTGAGATATCCTGTTTACAAGCGAAACGTTACAAATACCCACTCACACATGTACACACTTCATCGTGATAACACAGATTCCTTTTGTCTTCGACAAGAAATAAAAAATAGTCTCTTAAAACCACGTCAATGTTTCTAGATGAAAGTTAAAATGTTTCACCTCCACAAGTGCATTTTTCAAATAATATGATTGGCAGTGACTAAAGTTATTGGACTTCAAAGTATTACAGATAAATGATTTTATCTTTATTTTGGGAAATCTGAATTGCTATTTAACTTCCGTAAGGTTTTCTTATTCATGACTCTGCGGGGTAAACGAAGGTTTTTACATTTCGTTCCTGTAATAGTAAGTACAAAAAACACCTATCTGGAACTTTGGTCACACTGATGCTATACATAAGCCTGTGTTAGCGCGGCTAGTGCTCTACGGGGTTGCTGCCCAATTCCATGATTTTTCGTAGCCATGAGCCGAACGAAAAACTACGTCAGCTCCTCCCTTGGGATGCGTACTCACTGGCTGATTTTTTTCCTATGAATGCCTTAAGAGCAATATAATTATTATAAATTGTTATTAAATAATTACACGATGGCAATAAACTTTAAAATGTCTTTAAAACAATGTAAAACACTTAGAGGAAATGTAAGCCGTGTCGAAAATGCTAATGCCTATTGACAAAAACAACTTTTGAAATGGTATGGAATAAAACTAAAACAAGCCTCTGCGTTCTTAAAGATTATATAACAAAGAATTCGACTTTGATTTAAGAATTCCTGAAGCGTGCTTTTATTGCGGACTAATATTTTCCTTCTAATTGACAATCTATCCTTTTCTGTAGAAACTACATGAGGGGACTTATTATAAAGAACCATTCAACCCAAAATTTGTGACACGTAAAAGAGGAACTAAAAAGGCAAAAACAGTCATTCCAATTTCAAAAATAAAGCATTCCTCTTTTCTTGTTATTGTGTGGCTCCTTTAGATCACGTGACAACAATGTCGTTATTGAATTGCATTTGTTGGAGAAGCTGCCTTGGGTTCACTTCAACATTCAATATCATGCTGGTTAATATCAAAGAGACTTGTAAGGAAAGGTAGAGAATATAGACCCTTTTCCAAAGAGCAAGTGCAAAGGATTATGGGAGAGAGTTTTGATACGCGTCGTTTTTGGCTACAATAAAATCCCATTGACAAAAGCGACCCAAACCAAAACTCCATCCTGATAATTGCTGTTTGGAAAAGCGTCTACCGGAAAGTCTCAGCTCGTTTTCCAAAGGAGGATGGTGTTCTTTAATGGTAGCATCCTAATGGAAATTGCATTGAGTTCGAATTTGCACTTCTCGAAAAATAAGGAGCTGAACTTATCATATTTCTAGCCAAAGAGAACTTTAATCGCACAGTGGTAATGCCTTAGCCTTAAATCGATACATTTATGTTTGTTTTTCTTAGTCAATGTTCTTGTCTGTAATCTAAGTCTTCGTTATGAGAACGCACAATAGGCATTGCAAATTTTACCCAATTTAATTAAGGAAACGAGTTCTTATGTTGAATTTAAGGTGAAAACAATATATTGAGAAAGCACAGAAAACTCAGGTCTATTGTTCAGCAGTCAGAGAAGAAACATATCACTCTAACGCATATTCACTTTGCTTTGAATAACAAATATGGTAACGTCAACTCCGACAATATCGATAACTGCATATAGAGATACAAAGAATGGTTTTAGCAAGCCTACATTAAGCCATGTTCCATCGTTACGCGAAAAGTACCAGTCAAATTCAGTTCAAATTTTTAAAAGACCCTATGCATGTGATGTCACAGAACAGAAATTGCGCCACCAACAAATACAGACAGCTTATTTTAGCTCGTGGGAAGACTACATCATGCACGTGTGTACACCAAAGTGTGGGCACCAAAGTCATGTACCTTATCTAGCGAGCTTCACTGTTTTTCCTCTAAAATAACGTCGGGTGACGTCAATGCATAAGGTCTATAGTGAAACACTGTTAACGAGAGTACCACAATTAAAGCATTGTTTTCCTGTTTAAAGTAAACCATCTGGAAAAATACAGAAAAAATTACCAGAAATTACATACAATCTCACGATTAATGGATTTGTCATTAGACTGGCTAAAACGAATAAAAGGGCTTATTTTGTGAGATTGGAAGGACTGAAGATGATTCATCCTTAATTTAGTGATCTCATGAATGAATGTTTCCATATTCGCGTCTAACCAATTCTACTAGATGTATCCATTGTTCTATTCTAGCTCTCAATTTATACAGTTCAGGTATGATAAATTTTATGTGTCATATAGACCACTTTCTGCCTTTTTCATGGGTAGCGTATTAAGAATGTCAACTTCTAATAGGTCCTAGGTATTCAAGAACCGGGGCAAATGTCGTGTATAAACCAGCGAGAGTGGGCATCTATGGTATGACACCTACATATAAGGTACTTTTCAAATCGAAGTTTTGATTTCATTCATGCGGGATGAAGTGGTGTAGGGTGAGGCACGTTGGCACATACCTTGGTGCCAATTGAAGGGGCACTATCAAAAAGTTTCTATGGAGTCAGACCAGGAGACTAATCCTGGCATTTGAAACAGGGCTTGATGAAAAGAGTCATTAATGGACAGATATAATACTTGCATGTCCGGCTGTTTGTGCAAGAACCGACACAGCAACATTTGGTTGCCTTCATCAATGATTATAAAACGTAACTACAGATATTCTCCCTAATCCGATCATGGTACTTCTCTGTGGTAATTTCGAACAAAGTTTTTTATTCAAGGCAATGTCCCTATGATTATTCAACCTAAGGGGATATAAACTCACTTTACACTATCATAATTTAATTTTAAAGCCAGCCGTACGCAGACCCTCTTATCAAGCCGTCATTTGAAAGAGTATTCTGCTTGAGTGCACTTGAAATAACCATACCACTCCACATTCATCCCAATACGATTAAATCAATACAGTAAATAACAGAGAAGTAAATTGCAGGTGGGGTTTTGGTTTTATACGACCGATGGATACATCAGCTCTATTTACATACTTTGTCAACTCTTCCGTCAAATCTGCATTGTCCTTAGATCACTCTTTATATCATGGTTTGACAAGCAGGGAGTTGCCTATGACTTTCTTTCTAGGTAGGCGATTCACGGATGAATCTCGGGAAGATGGATTCGACATTTAGTCAAGAATGACTCACTTGTTAAACCATTTCCTTTGATGATCGAATACTTCAGTTTTGTCTAACAAAGTATGCACGAAATTCGGTTGAAGTACTTTTTACTGTTTAAACAGTCTTCGTCAATCGTCTTAATGGTTGTGGAGCTTCCAGCGGGGAAAGACAATAGTTTTCCTGTGCTCAATGTACAGTTGTGAACAGGGAGGTGTTATTAGCTAATTACAGTTATTAGTTATTAGCTAATAACACCTCCCTGGTTGTGAAGCCACTATAGGCTCAATATCGAATCAGTTTCGAAAAGCGTACAATTCAAAAATGCAGTAAAGTAGTTTGTAGTATCACAAAGATCATGCATTCTGTAAGTTTATTGTTACTGTCCATATTAACCTTGAGCAACAGAAGCGTACTCATCTGACTTCCACATTCTCTACACGGTTTGAAGTCTTCTTCATAATGTGGCCATGTTCTTTGGTTTACTACGTGTGAGCAATAACTTCTGCAAACACAAAAGATCAACGCCCAGATAGTTAATACTACAGTGATAGGTATGTTATAAACAGGGATGCACTTACTCGATCTCGGTCTCGACACCCTGTGGTCTCGGTCTTGGTCTCGGTCTCGGAATTTTTCCGGTCTTGCTTCGAGACCGGCAAAAAACTTGTCGTTTTTTATTTTGTTTTCAATAAACTCATTTATTTCAACCTATTTTTTACTTCATTTACTTTCATTGAAAAAAATTTCATTGATAAAAAACCATTCATCCAGCGAGTCCATACACTATATCTAATATGGGTTAAGCGTTCTTCTGTGAGTCAGTGAGTGGGTCTTTAAGTTGGTCAATGGGGATAATAGTGCATTGGACTAGCACACAGGTCAGGTTACTCAGAATAATCAGAACAGTGGCATTCTGGTACTGCAGTGCATGTTCACTGCGTGTGTGGGTGTGTGTGTGTGTGTTGAAATCCCCTTCTCAGTGTTGTTCAGTGCTATCCATTCCGAGCTATTCAGGAGTGCCTATTAGCCTTTTCATGACCATATTTAACCTGGCTACTAATGATCATTTGGCTATCGAAAAATAGAATGAACTAATATGACAGTTCCTTATATAAATATCTTAAGTCTTCCATCAGAACTCTTTCTTAGATGTGAAAAAGTGCAACTGCAAAACATTTGACCATCATGAAGAGATATAATACTTCAGCTATTTGGCAACTCTGAAGGCTATGAGTCACTGTTTACTGTATAGTATATGCAAGGCCTACATAGTTACCTGCAATCCTATCCTAGGTTCCAGTAGCGCCGGCACTGCGAGGGCATGGGGAGTGCGTGCCCCCAATCGATTTCAGATTTTTTTCTATGAAAATTTTAAAATGATCCCAAAAGGCGTTTAAGCAATAGATTTCTGTAGGGGGTAGGGTGAGGTGTGTTTTCGACTGAGTGATGGATCTACTGTAACTATTTTCTATCACAAATGGTTCTCGAACTAACTAACTTTGCATCTAAGCAACCTGAAATTAACAAAAGTTTCTCAAAGGGGACTCCCTTAGACCCTTTCCCAGGACAACACCTTTATGTAGTGACAAAGGAAGGATCCTCACTGCTGTATACAAAGGCATGGCGCATAAGAAGGTGCAATTTACTCGCCGCCATTCAGTTGGAAAAACATCCTGCCAGTCGGAAAATTAGAATCCAATTAATTATGGACATTTTCTAGCCAGGTATGATCAGCTTCAAAAATATCCCATAAGATAGCACCATTTTGCATCTAAACAACCTGAAATTAACGAAAATTTCTCAAAGGGGAGGGGGACCCCTCCCCTTATTCTCCTCCCCCCAGAACAGCACCTTTATGTTGTGACAAAAAGGATTCCACACTGCTGTATACAATCGCATAGACGCACAAAAAGGTACAACTTACGCAGACTTGGGGGGGGGGGACTGAGGTTTACGACGTCATCCGTTCTAGGCTAGAAAACAAAATCTCCGGCTATTTAACTGCCATGTTTGGTCCGAAGGAAAAGTTGGCACTAACTAGAAATCTGCGAATCATTTTTCTGTGGGTTGGACAAACTTAGTATGATGCATTAATTGGCACCAACTTCATCGATACTGAATACTTGTAGCACTCACTGACTCTGATTTAAAGAGAAGGGCCACATTAGAAAAATAAATGATTATGTTAAGTTATTAATCATGTTAACAATGTTGGGCATATGATAATAGAAAACAGGTGTATAGGCCTATATCAATGAGTTGATGCACTCTTGGTGCTATAGGTCGTTTGTAGAGCAAAAGGTAGTAAAGACAGGTAAAAAAGTATTCAGAAATTTGAAAAGTTTGTTTCATTTTCCTATATAATTATGTACATTCGGTCTCGGTCTCGGACCTTGTTGATCTTGGTCTTGGTCTCGAATTCTGCTTCTGGTCTCGGTCTATACATCCACTGGTCTCGGTCTTGGTCTTGGTCTCGGATATGCTGGTCTTGACTACAACACGGGTTATAAATATGTGTGTACAGAGAACGAAAGAACCCACCACTCTTGGAAGCCTTGTAAATTTATATTTTTCAAGATAGCAAGAAGAGACATTAATTTAATCAAAATATGCCACTGATAAAGCTAAATCATTGGATCACACGAAAAAATAATTCGTTTTGATTACACGTCAAATGTCACATACGTTTTAGTTTATATGAAAAGTTATAAGATAACTTTCGACAAAGTTTCCAGTTTGTTGAGCACTGTGACAAGGATCCTAATTAAAATTCACAAATAGCTACGCAAAATATAGTCAAATGTAAACACTTCAGGCCTCAGCTCGAATCGTGAGCGATGTGATAAAATTTAAATTTTAAAAGGGACGCCATGTGTAAGTTTATTAATGCTCATCCCTCCCATCTCCCTCTCCCAAGATAAACCCTCCCGGGCAAAGCAATTGCGTTTCTCTCTCACAAGCCACCCTTCGGCTCGTTTACTGAATACGAAACTCTTCTGTGCATGCTTCTAATGCGAACAATTCCATTTCTGGCTCTGTATCTCTAGCAATTCTTTGATTACAAGGCCTGTAAAATATTTTATTGTCGTCCGTTGATCGGGGTAGGAGCACGGCGACAGTATACAAATGTTATTTGAATTTGCCGGTGGCAATGCAAAAGGTAAGTTTTATTGTAAGCTTATCAGTGTGGGTATGACATCGCCTTACGCAGTTCATGGTTTTTTTGCGTTCAAGGCGTTTGCATTAAAAACTGTGACTATATGTGTATGCTGCTAAGTGGTATTCATTGGCAGAAAATAAAACTTCTCATGAATCCGAGGAAAATATCAAATGAAGTACTTATTAACGTTTTCGTCCTTGTTTGTAACTATTGGTAATTTCGTGATATATCATGATGTAGAGGATTTAGTTGAAGGCAAAAGTACCTGCCTTCTCTGCCGACTCAAAACGTTGCAACGACGTTATCCTACATTGCAAGTGATGCAAATGAGGGAGTGACAGTGAAGATTAAATGGTTGAAGTAAGGATTTAGTGAAATCCTCTGTCAATCCTTACAGTGTCTGTCAATGTAAGGGAGTCGAAACGTAGAAGATAAAGTAGACATTCTGCCTTTCTTGCTCTTAAGGTAGAAAGGCAACTTACTGACACACATTTTATGAGAGTTCTACTCCTTGAAGCATCATCAACAAATCAGTGAAGTTTTCAAACCATAGATAGGAACAGGAAGGAGAGAATTGATCGGTAAATATAAAGATGTACATTTGAACCGTCTATATTTCAAACAAGTTTTTCCCTTCTATCAGAAGAGTTCCATTAACAGCATTAAAGCAAGAGATTTGGATAAGAGCTGCATGCATCCTGTCACTGATGAAATGACATAAAATATTTGCTTCATCTGATCGAGGGCCATCTGTATCTTTCATCATTATCACAAGCGTTCAAAGCATGCCCTTTCTTTTCCTTGAATATACTTTTACAAACGTATAAGAGGATTATTTTTCGGCAACATATCATTATTTTTTAAAAAGAGTACCGGTACATAAGTCCTCGAGCCCCATCCTTAAGTATGTTTTATAACTCTTGTGAAAAAGATCCTAAAATGGAAGTACCTAGCCATCATTGGAAGGAAAGTCTTTCAGCGTTTTATACTTGTAACGACTGCCTATGCACGCTACTAACTAACAGGACAACTACGCAACTCGTTGATATAACATAAGGGTGAGTTAACAGAGGCTCGAGGAATAGAGAGAGCAAATACCACTATCCTCTTTAGGTCTGTCTTGTATTAGGCGTATATAGTGGTAGACAGATTTAGATTGGGCGTTCTCGTTTAGCAGAGGGGTAAAGATTAGTCAATTAACCAGTCCATGGACACAGTGTGCTTCATTTAATAGAGACATGTCACTTCATCTTAAGGTACACTGCATGTCTTTTTGTAAGGTCTCAAATGTGTTCGGCTTATTATGAATCTGTGCGATGGCCTTTTCTCAAAGTCTCACCACAAAGTAATCCAAAATGTGCTACAGTAATCTCATTTCAAAACCACTTATGACAGAAACTGATGATTTGTTTATAACTATAGTTAAAGGGGAGGTATATTGGTAATCGATGTCGAAAATGTTAACCTAGTCACTCCCTGGGAACCTCAGTTCGGCATTTCACGGTACATTGTGGAAAACGGCGACCATTGGAATGCGAGTGTATGACACTGAACTTTATTGAATTTGCCTGATAGAAGGTTGTTGTAAATCAGTTATAATTAATGTGGAAAATGGTAATAATCTATCCTTTCAGCACAGAAGGAGAATCCTTGAAGGTATCGCTCAGGATTCATATTTCGCCAACATCAACTAACTCTACTAGACCAAGTTACGACAAACCCCTACTCCATTTTCCAAGACAAGAACAGTACCCGGTAACAGAAAGTTTCAGATAGCTGCTACCCTTATGGAATGATCTTCAAAGAACACCATGGAGGCCA
Organism: Holothuria leucospilota; assembly: GCA_029531755.1. NCBI lineage: Eukaryota > Metazoa > Echinodermata > Holothuroidea > Aspidochirotida > Holothuriidae > Holothuria > Holothuria leucospilota. The sequence goes on along the minus strand of CM055974.1, from coordinate 38,639,682 downwards.
AATCTATCCATAAAAGGTCAAGTCTCGTCTTAAAACTTGTAGTTTTTGGTTGATCAGTTTGAATTTTTGCCACATCATATGTATGCCTTAGTTTTTCTTCTTGCCTTAATACATTTTTTTATTTGACATTTTGCGTGTTTTTTCTTCCTTTCTTTGGTAAGACGCTCTTTTAAATGCTAGAGCACAATACAAGGTTGGCGCCAGGTAAGGAAGGGCCCACGTTTAAGAGAAATGTCTTAATTTTGTCTCAGTTCATCAGTATGTACAATAAATATGTAATATCCCGATCACGTCTAGTCATGCCAATGATTGACTTGATTTTACGCCAATTTTTCCATTTTTTTTTCAAAAAAAAAAAATATTTTCCAAATTTTCTCTGCAAAAGAAAATTGAAAACTTTCTTTCATGAAATCCGAAAAATTTCGGCAAGCTTTGCTTTCGAAGCCCATCGCCTTTATCGGGACTTCGGTTTGCTGTCTCTCCTCCCCTCCTCCGTCAGCTAGCACCCCCCCCCCCACCCCGTCGGCAAAACCTGGCGCAAAACAAACAGCTGATGGTTTTTTTATAATCATACGCGGTAATTAGAAGACAAAAGTCACCAAAGGATCATCAATTTTTCATTTTTTCGAGATGACAAAAGTACCTGACTGGGTGGGGGTCAAAAGCTCCTAAACGCTTTTTCGAAGTGAAAAGGAATGAAGTTTATTCTGCCGAAAAATTTTATTTTTTGCACTTTGAAATTACGTTCTGTGGGGAAGTCTGAAGCAAATATACGTACGGTGCCGTCGGAAGCTTGGTATTTTTATTTAAGAAACGTCAGAGATACTAACTTAGAATCGAATTGTCCATCGAACCCTATTGTGACGTGATTCATTCAACGAAACCAACAAATATTGAGTTTCATGGCGCTAAAATACCAGTATACTGTAACATCTCTTATATGTTACAAATTGCACACCAAAGACATTAAATCAGGTCGTAACTTCCGTACACATGGTTCACCACATAATTTTCATTTATAGCCGATAATCCTGTACCATGCTGGCGCAACGTTAAGCTCAGCTTCAACACGTGTTTCAGCTAAGGCATTAAGGTGTGTCACCTTGTAAGTTGACTGGAAGGCCAGAAAGAAGAATAACAATCTGAATTTGTTTCCATAGTTTCGCGTGGCATTTTGTTTTTGAACTTCACTTTTAAACTCGACTGTCTGGGCTGGAGAGAGTGTGATGGTCTCTATACGATTGCCGTTGCCGTTTGCTGGACAAGTGTGAACATAGCCTAAAGAGTATTTAATTTCAGACTTGACGAGCCCTTTGAATATTTTAGGAGCACAACGCATTCTACCATTCCAGTTCAAAACAAGAAATTCAAACCTTATATTAACAGACATTTATCTGAGAAGCGTATTTTGAACGTGACATTTAAAGTTGCAACATTACTTCCATAATATTTTGCTCCTAAAAATTCCAGAAATGGAAATGATTGCGAGAGAAGTCATTTCCATACTGTCATTTGCATTGCATAGTAGCTCAACTACTGCAGCTCTGCTAAAATTGGCAATTTGCCTGAGTTATCTCAGGTCAACCGTAAAATCAAATTATTTTGTTTATTTAAGACTAATGAGGCAAACCTGGTGGGTCATGAAATGAAGGAAAATGTCTCAAAAGGATGGTAAAGGAGGTTCTTTTTGAGGAAGAGTGAAAATGGATTAGCTTTGGTAGCACCACATCATCAATTTTCTACTTGGAAACGGGTTTTGTGATCAGAAAATGCAATGCCTTTTGATTCAACTGGTTTAAGAGGCAAAAGTATTTTACGTCTCCGTGACTTGGTATGATAGTTTCTAAGTCTTGGGTTGTGTTGGCACCAGGTAGCAAATCGAGTCATTTTATGATAGCCTAAGACAAAATGCAAACGCCTTTTCTTCGTGTACTTTCCTCTTGTACAAGGCTAACCTACGGAAGCCGAGAACATCGCGGTGGTGTGAAATCTGACATGCCAGTTTTCCACCCCTTTCTTCGGTAAATAAGGGAAGGAGAAATCAAGATACGACTTCTCCTTACCGTTATCCACCGATAATGTGAAGTGGAGAAGTTTTTGAGGAACTACTTTAAGAAAGGGCCATTACACTGAGTGCCTATTTTGGAACACCCTGTCCATAAATGGACTATGTCTATCGATCCTCTTTTTAATTTAAGTAAAATAGTTAGCTCGCTCGTCGACGATTTCTCCGTACCACGCTGGGATCATCCCACGTTGGTAATAATATAACCAGAGTTATATAGTGCCAATCCGTGTCATGTGCGGGCGCGTCCATTTATGGACAGGGTATTCGAAAAAAGACACCGTGTAATGGTCCTTTCTTGAAGTACCCCCTCACTAACTTTGGTTTTCTCCACTCCACATTATCGGTGGATAATGGTAAGGAGAAATCGTATCTTGATTCTCCTTCCCATGTTTACCGAAGAAAGGGGTGGGAAAACTGGCATGTCAGATTTCACACCACCGCGATGTTCTCGGCTTCCGTACTAACCGTATCCGTGTGTGGGAATAATCTCTCACAGAGCGCTTCTTCACGGGAGACGACAGGGTATTTACATGGGACTGAGCAATATGGATGCTTTCAATTTCTCACGGACACGGACCAGCTCATCGACACGGACACCAAAAATTACGAAAAATTGAAGGGGGCTGTATCACACAGTTTGGTAACGTAAATGTGAACTTCTTTGGCACCGGCACCGTTTCTTCTTTGCGTGCTTCTCAAAGTTCCTTCTGTTATTTCGTAATATCTCATTCATTCAAAGCGAGCACCTGCTCCCCTTTCAAATAGAAAAGTGTGTTATGCTATCAAAGTTCCGTCGTAGGAAAAGAACTTTTATTGATTTGGCTGTTACAGGTTTAAAACTGTCTCGTGCCTGTCGAATATGTCATGGCAAAGCTTGGGCATTCGAATACTATGCTGCCCCCTTAAGAGCTTGGCGCCTAAGACATTATTTATTTAGTTGATACTGAGGTAAACTTGGTTACGGGATATATAACCCTACCCAGGCGGGACTAGACTAATGCGGGGCGCTCAATAGAAACTCCTTTATTCAGTAGTCGTTAAAGGAAGGGTTTGAGCAAAAAAAATAATTTTCATGTGTAAAAGGGGAACTAAATCTACCCAATTTGGTGAAAATTCCATTAAATTAGAACATCTAGTACTCGAAATATCGGCGAATGAAGTTACGAAGTTACTATATTTTGTGACCCAAAGTGAGCTTGAGGCAAGCAGGGGTTATATCACTTCCTCTCAATGCGTTGATTCCTTTATTTTTTTCAGTCTGCTGTGCTCACCTTGAAAAACAGGGATAGGACCTCTCCATAGGAAATGTGAAGTTTGTAAAATTCCCATGCCTGTCAAGCAATCACATTCCGATAACATAAGATTGCGGACGAGAAAATTGTCTGTTAAGTTTAAGGACGGAAGAACTAAAGATTGTTCATTAAATGTGAGGCTATGACGTCATATGTGCTTGCTTCAAATTTACTTCATGTTGAATATATGATAACTTTGACTGTTAATATCTTGAAAACCACACATCTGATTTTCAATGCAAATTTCACCAGAATGCCTCCAATAAGTACCCTCCTAACATATCATCAAAACTTGATTTAAGCTAAGACCCTTCTTTTAAGATTTAAGTGATGAACATATGTTCAGTTTTGAATTATTTTTATATTTCAAGTGGAATGTTCTTCACTATTGGGTTACAGGAAATTGTTACTCAATCAAAATATATGTCATGTGTAATCTGACAGTGCTAAAACATAAAGTAAGGCCTGCCTTCGGATAATGAATAAATAACTTTGATAACATGTAGCGTGCACAGGATTTCAGAAGTCGGAAACCTGACTTGTGAAGTCTTTGAATGACACGGGGAAGTAGTCTATAAGGAAGAAAATAGAAGAGGAAGAGAAGCGTGGTACCATTGGCAGATCCGTGTTTTCTGTGAGGGAGGAGCTGAAATGAACTAAGTTGTAGTGATTTGTGCCCTGGGAGGTGTCTATGGATAGAGTTTTACCTCCTCGTATAATTGAGGGTTCTTAGATGCAAAAGGTGCTTTATCTTGTCAAAGATGTCCATCTTGACATTGGCTAACAAATAACATCATTCTGAGGGACTCCTTTGGCCCCTTAGATCTAACAGTGATCTTCCACTCCCCCCCCCCCCACCGTTTTGAAATTTTACTCAAGAGAAATCGAGCAGGACGCAAAAAGATGCTGTCATTTACTAATTTCCAAGAGTCGAAATTGTAAAACAATAATTGATTTTTTTTAATCATACATAAATACTGTATGAAACCGGTCACTCGATAATATAAACTGCTTTTCAGATGATGACATGAATTACAGGAACAAGAAAAGATAAGCCTTAGGCACAGACTGTGACGAATCAAAAATCCGAGCCAACCTCGCCCCACCATAGCTCAGGTACAACATTTTGCCTCTCCATAAACGTTCAAAATTGCAGAAACTCTTGAAGTCACATTTGTCACTATACTTCTGACCCTACGATGCGTTGGATGTCAGTGTGATGTCACTTATGAAATATTGTAGAGATTCATACTTAGAGATGGGGATGGGATCGTTATCTCCTTTTGCGGAGTAAACTTTGAGATGCTTTTTTGCTGTGACTAGTACGGCCGCTTGTGTGTTCCTCTTTTTTAAGTAAACTCGGGCTTCATGTACAGATATACGTGTGCATTAAGTACCCCAAGGGGGAACTGATTCTGGCGTTATTAAGATGAAGTCACAGACAGCCCATACAAATAGACAGGGGATCATGTGACCAAAGCGTCCCCACCGTTCAAACAAATTTAGGCATACCAAGATGGCCACCGTGCTACCGTCGTTTGCGTAATTTTATGATGAATCTACAACATTTCAGACAAACTACAAACATAAATGGAAGAAAAATATTACAATCCTTCATTTTTTTTCTTCAAATTTAACCAAAAGTTGCACTTTCCAGTAAATTTTACAAGTTTCTCGGGTAGTCTGTTGATACTGAACCACTTGACCAAGTCCAAACTATACACTCTAAAAACAGTTGGGTAAACTTTTACCCAACGTTGGGTCCGTTTGCCACCTCCTAAACTGTTGGGTAAGAAACTACCCAAGTTGGTCAAAAATTACCCTTTACTTGGGGAAAATTCACCCACCATGGGAGTCCTTTTGACCAACTTTGGGCAGTTTTTTACCCAACATTTTAGGAGATGGCATACGGACCCAACCTTAAGTAAAAGTTTACCCAACTGTTTTTAGAGTGTACGCACAACGCGTAGGAGACAGCCATATTGGTAAGACTAAACGTGTATGTACGGTGGCGACGCTCTACGCATAATATATTAGTGTAGGGTGCTCTGCCCATATTATTTAGAAGTCCGCGTGGTTGAAAACAGTGGCTTAAAATCAATGTCGTTTGCGAAATTGGACCAGAAATATCGTTTGATGACCTGTAAGCCACATTATCCTGGAGACAAACAGGTTGATGTACTGTATCGAATTTAGTTGTTGTCAAATTAACGTAACTTAGGAGAATGACCTCGTTTCCTCTAATATATTAGACCCAGAGGCGGCGCCACAGGGGTGGCAGGGCAGGCATTTGCCGCCCCTATGGCTTTTAGCTCAAAAAATAAAATCGTCTAAATAACGTTTTTAAGGCATACTTTTGTGGGGGTGGGGTGACAGTACAAAAATATAACAAATGAAAGCACCATTTGGCATCTAAGCAACCTTAAATTAACAAAATTTTCTCAAAAAGGAGGGGTATCCTTCTCCCCTTCGACCCCTCACGCAGGACGGCGATTACTCACCCCACGTTTGCCACCCCTTTCAAAATACCCTGGCGCCGCCCCTGATTAGACCACAGCCAGCTGGTTATAGGTATATTTCTCAGTTATCCTATTCACAACTAGTTCCAATCGGTACAGATGAGCAACTGTAGTTCTACTTAATTGATCGTATGATCATGGCTTCCTTGAACCTACAAACTTATTTGATTGATATCTTCACCGCCTGCTGATACCGCTAGAAGAAGTAAACATGGATATGAATTTTATGGTAAAAATTAGGAACTTAACTTGCTAAGTGTGGGTAAAATTCAGACCTAGGGGCCATACAATATTAATGGGTAATTGATTTAGTGTTTTCTACGTCTCTGAGCTTCCTCTCCTCACCCCTTTTATCTGAAAGTCTCTGACTGGTTGACTGATTTTCTCCTTTACTGCAGCAGACGTGGACATCCCATTCCCTTCGTACACGATTCTGTCTTTACTTTAGAGGTCTTCAAGTTTTCACTTTGCTCGGAGCTAGATGTAGATGCTGTGGCTAAATCTATCGAACGTAGGCGTAGGAAGGACGGAAACCCCTTATTTGTTTCCTCTGTAAAAATGTAAAAAATTTGCAGTAATTTTCCTTAAAATTTGCCCAATATGTTGCACCAAATTGAATGTAAAGACCCTCAAATATTCAGAAATACCCTTCTCCCTCCCCTTAAACCCTCCCATAGGACAGCGGTCTGAAGCAGCGTTCACCCCCTCCCAGTCTCGAACAGCTTCCTACACCTATGCTGTCTAAGCAGACTTCATAACAAGTGCGACGGACCTGAACAATCTCCGACTCAAATCCATAATCCAAGTCTTATGTTACGAAGTGACAATCTGATGAGAAAGCTAATTTAAGCTCGTAAGTAGTTTTGTTAGTGATGTGTGGTAAAGATCTGTTAAGGATCATTCACCTTATCTTTGTACATAATGTTGCGTTAATTGTTTACATTTTGTGGCGTGGGGCCCTGCAAGCTTGGGGTCCTGGCCATTGTATAGTCGGCCCTATTCTGAACCTGCTCTTGAACCCTACCGAATGGTTGGATGTTGTACTTTTGAAGAACACCTTAAAGGTCAAATTCAGCATTTTAAAATCATCTTGTCTATGTTAGTGATCAACACCATAATAACAGCTTGCATAGTAGACACACTACTCTACCAGCCTATGCCTGCGAGCTCAAAAAAGGAATACTTGGATCTTGTCACAGATGAACGGTTCCTTCTTCCTCATTACATCTTAAAGCGAAATAAACAGTCTCCTCGTCGTTATTTTGGAATTTTAGCAAAATTTTATAATTCCTTTTTTAGTTCCCCGTGATATTTAATACGATAGCTATCACATGTTTAAGGTAATCCAATGAATTATACTCCAAGAATTAAACTTCAGTAAGAAATTCTGCTTCTGATAAAAATAGAAAATCAAAAGAAAAAGAAAAAGGAAAAATTCTTCTTCTAATAAAATAGAAAATAAAACAACAACAACAAAAAACGAGGGGGGAAGTGTGTTAAGACCTTTTTAGGTAAAGAAGGTGTCATCAATAAAGGATAATACTGAGATATGAGACTGGGATGTAGCAATGGTGGAATGTACATTTTTAAGCACTCATTTGCAAGTTGTATACTTTACGTTACATTCACAAAATTACACGTATTCTACACTTGTACAGGCCACCATATGCACTAACCACGCAACTAAGTATTCGGATCACGGATGAGCACGGATGCTTATTTTAACCAGTGGCCGACATCACACTCGTCATTTGATAAGTGCCTTATGGGAATAGAGATAACGAGATTGTGACCATCAATTGCGAGTTAGCCAGTTAGCCGAAATTCTGAAGTTGCGTTTTGACCGTAGTGTGAAGTACGTGCAAGATCTTCATATTAATATTTAGGTAATCCCCTTTGATGATGAGGACATAACCAAATACCACTAAGAATAGGTCCAGATTAGACATTATACCGAAAGCAAATTCAGATCACGGTCTACAGAAGTGTGGATTATCAAGAGGTTTTTTTTTTTAATATTTGTTAGTTATTGTGATTGTAGGCTTACTTCAGATATGACAAGTCTTCACTTTTGTTACTGCTGATTACAGATTACATGAGATTTGGAATTGTTAGTTAGAAAATGGTATCAAAATGTAACGGCTAATCGGAGATTGGCGCTTTCAGTACTTTCTTATAACTAATTGTTATATTACATCAATAATATAGATTGCATACACATCTAAACGGCTCGATAACTTCATCTAAAAAGAGTAAGATTTCATTTAGCCTCCTCTTGTGTTACACACATTTGTAAATGCTAAACTGTAACAAGAACGTCGACGTGTTTGATTGTGTAGGGCGTTCCATGAAGTATTTCTAGTATGTACACCATTTATTTACGATTAACATAACTTGTCCAGCTGTAGATGTAGGTGTTCGTATATATTTACAATGTGATGTTATATCTTTCTAGAAAGCTTGTACTTCGGACCTACCAGCTTTAAAGCTGTCTCTAAAAAGTAAATTGCTCCCCTTTTCCTAATAAATCATCTAAAGTGGTTTTTGTTCTTTAAGTGATGTAATTCAGCCAGTCTGACAACATTCTGATTACGATTCCCTTGATAAATATATGGATTGTAAAGTTAAACGGAAAGAAACGATTACGATTTCTGTACGTATGTCGACTCTCATAATATAGTAAAAGCATGACGTGTGCTAAGACTAGTGATTAATTGCAAACATTTTTTACTTGACTTAGTTTTTACTGCGAATACATGTAGTTTTTTGATATCAAATATTGGTATATGTAAATCAATATTAACGACACTACCATTATGAAACACAACTGTTCACGGTTTGGATACCTATTTGATGGGCTTTATAGCCGTAGGCTCTTTTCCTATCACCCTTAAACACATCACTCTTATCCATCTACCTGGGCGAGGAAACGACACTACTGTAGCATTATAATCACCAATAATGTCATATGACTCAGCGATAACAGTAATATATCGTTAAATGGGTACTTGTAAAGCAATTTAAGGCTGACGTTGGACCTAAAATTGACTTTTATGGATCAGATCTCTCAATATTTTGTAAACAGTCACACGGCATCCAAACATTCGTGCTCTCGGACTTGTTTGGAAGAATTAATATAATAGTTCCCGTAAATTTATAATGTATTCAATGCTTTCAGTAACTTCTCAGGGTTTCTAATCTTTCCTCATTCATTCACATGCGTGACTAGCTTTCGAATTTAATCATTGCATTAAGAACAGCCTGAAATTTTACTTACCCCTTCAATCTAGAAGATGTTAGATTAATACGTAATTTAAAGTTAATTGATGGTCAACTATTAGTAGTGAAAATAATGACTGACAGAGATTATAAATCATATGATAAAGAGGAAATTAAAACTTTACTGTTACTCATATATTTTAAATTTTTTAGATGTCGCGAATTTTGGCCGTTTTTTAATGAAACCGTGTAATTTATGTTTGCTATAGTCTGTGTGACCATTACTGATCCATCTTCACCGGCATGGACTGAATGGATCGAATAACAATACCCTGATTAAAACCTATACAATTTTTGTTATGTATTATCACATTAGGATAAAGTCATACCATGACTTTGAAAAAGGTGTGTAAGTGGACTGATCCCTGTTGTTCTGCTACCGTACCAAAGAGTGTATAAGGCTAAGTTCTTTAGCTAAGAACAGAAATTTGAAGTATAGGACTGTGGTTTGCTATTAATCGATGACACAACTAGGTCCTTACGACTCATCACTATCGGTTTGAGTACTTGTACTTTCATGGAGC